>BMAO01030773.1:0-187500 GCA_019973975.1 Trichonephila clavata
AAGAGAAAACTGAGAGTTGCACCAAAGCTTGAACGAAGGCAGGTCAGAGGAAATCGGTCTCTCCGTTGTTTTGAGAAAGAGTACGTGTTTCGGAATTAGTATGTGCTATCTCGAATTATTTAAGCCCCATGTAAATAGTAAATGTTTTAGTTGTGTTATTAATAAATTAAGTTATTTTAACTCTGCGTGCTTATTTTAACAATAAAATCGAACCTTCCCCTAGACGCCGTCCCACAAATTGGGGGTTCGACCGAGAATTTTTAAACTATTCAAAGTTTTTTCTAAGAGCATTTTTTAAGGGTTTTACCTCCTCGTCGATTTTTGATTTCCTGAGCGGTACATAGACCTTGCCTGGCATCGAATAGAGACCCGGCGAAGCCTTCAGCTGGATAAGGAGTTTTACGAGCGATACGGAAGTCTTACGAGCGATACGGAAATACTTCAGCGAGAACAGTCTACAGGTGGAAGGGGTCCATTGACTTGGTTAGAAACACGGAATCTTGGCGAATTTCCACGTCAGCTACAGTGAACCAAAACTGGAAGCCAGCGACTCAATGAGATACTGAAAGAATTGAACGGGATTACCTTGATCATTGAGGTCAACACTGACGAGAGAACCTTTGGAACTGCATCGAATTGCGAGTTATCAACACGAAACAAGATTTCCTGTGTCATTGAGGTCAACGTAAAGTGTCTTCAGAATTACATTGAATTGTTCCAATATCCTTTTTTTTTTTGGTATTGTGTGAGTAATAGGCGAAAATTATATAAATGAATGATTTTGTGTGTATATTTCCTGTTCTGTGAATCTGAAATCGAATTTTGAAGTACTAGGTACTATTATTGGTTTAATAGCAGACATAGATATTTGATGTTCTTTTAGTTTTGGATTAATAACTGAGAACTTTCCGTGTTTTTTCTTAGTAATCTATTTTTGATAAATGAGAGGAACGCGTTTTTTTTTAATAAAAAATAAAATTGATATTAACTGTAATACTGTTGTGTTTTGTAAAAGGATTTAAATTCCGGGAATTCTTTAAAAAGTCAATTTTTGTCTATAATTGTTTATAATTGATAATTGGATCTTATTTAAATTATATTTTGTTTCTTTTTAAGTGAGTAAACTTTTTGCGTGTCATTTTAATGGTTTTGTCTCATTTAACTTGGGTAAAAATTTAAGTTGTTCTCTGGGTCACCATTCTGAGTATAAAAATGGCATTCTTACTCGCGAAAAGGAAAGAGGATTTGGTGTCACTCGCCTAGGATTTGAATCTTACTATCGAAGCAGGTATCACAAAATTGAAGTTAAAGGAGCTGATCGTAAAAAGCCCAGATTACGTTGAGGACGATGTTAAAAAGATGCTTCATAGCATAGTGGAGGAACGTACAGAAAGAGAATAGAGAGAAAGGGCTGAGACAGGGGATATGCGAAAGGATGTGAGAGAAAGACGAGAGTACGAATTAGAGAAGTTGCGAATACAAGCGCAACAGACTGCCGGTATGCCGAATAACACCGAAAACGTTCAAGCATCGAATAAACTGTTTCACGAAACTTTTCATAAGTTTAATATGAAGGAAGATTATGAGGACGTCCGAAAACTATAGGCCAAAGCAGTTAAACTCATTTGCTAAGAGATCGAACAATAACGCTAATTGTTCTCAAAGGCAAGAACGTTTTCACCTTGGAAATAATTGGAATGATAGAAAATGCTTTCAATCGACGAGAACTTACGATAAAAGAGTTAAACAGGTAACATGTAGCTACTGCAGGGACCAAGTCACTATGCCGTAGATTGTACAAGCGCAACAAGAGTACGAAAATAATTAAATCTTCAAGCTCTCCGGTCCAGATCTGTTCTCGAATTCAGCAAGACAGAATTAAGACCAGGAAAATAACCATCGGAAACAAGACTTTTAAAGCTCTAATCGACACTGGAAGATCAGTTTCGCTCATTCGTGAAGATGTAAGCAAAGGAATCATCGAGCAATCGAAGTTCTCGAAGGACATTGTAGTGTTATCTGGATTGGGAAAGTACGAAGTCAAAACAAAAGGATCGTTCCAACGAGAAATCGAATTGGATGGAGAGAAATATTCCGTAATATGGCATGTAGTTCCTGCGCTGCATTTGGAGTTCCAGGCAGTGATAGGATCGGACATTTTGGAACAAGCTTTTGTTGGCTTCGATTTAAAAGGTGTTTATTTCCGTAAACACGAAGAGAAGGTGTGGTTTGGGAATACACAGGTTTATGAAGCAAGAACTGAAGACGAAATCGAAGTTAAACATGTTATCAATCCTCGAATAAGAAAGGAACTCTCTGAACTAATCAACAGCTATACACCTAAGAAGACCGAAATGACAAATGTATCCATGAGAATTATCCTGAAGAATGATATACCAGTTTACCAAACAGCACGCCGTTTGTCGTTTCCGGAGAATCAGACCGTCAACAAGCAGATCGACGAATGGTTGGATAAGGGAATCGTGAGACCAAGCTCTTCTGAATATGCAAGTCCAATCGTGTTATTCAAGAAAAAAGACGGTACCGACAGACTATGCATTGACTATAGGAAACTGAACCGAAAACAAGTCAAGGATCGCTTCCCCTTGCCACTGATAGAGGACGTATTGGATAGGCTGTAAGACCCCAAAGTGGGCAAAGACCCCACGTTAGACTTGAAAAATGGGTTTTTTCATGTCGACGTGAACGAGGATTGCAAGCATTTCACCTCCTTTGTTGTACCAGACGGGCAGTTCGAATTTAATAAGGTACCTTTTGGTCTCAGTACAAGCCCAAGCGTATTCCAAAGATATGTGTACAGCATTTTTAGGGAACTCATGCGAAGAGGCATCGTAATAATTTATTTGGACGATTTGATCGTTCCAGCTAAAGATGAGGAAGAAGGTTTGGAAAAACTAAAGAAGGTGTTTGAGGTCGCATCCAGATATGGGTTGGAGATCAAGTTTGAAAAATGTCAGCTTTTAAAACGAAAGGTGGAATTTTTGGGTCACGTTTTCGAAAATGGAACGGTGCGCCCTTCAGCTGCAAAAACGATAGCTGTCAAGAGGTTTCCTGTACCAACGACTGTTAAACAAGTCCAAAGCTTTTTAGGACTCACTGGCTATTTTCGAAAATTTATTCCGTCATACTCTAAAATAGCGAAACCTTTGAGTGATCTAATTAGAAACGGCAATCGATTTGTCTTTGAACGACCTCAAATAGAAGCATTTGAAAAGCTCAAGCAATTATTGACTGAAAGTCCAGTATTAAGTATTTACCAGCAGGGAAAAACAACCGAATTGCACACGGACGCAAGTCAACAAGGCTACGGAGCCGTCTTACTCTAAGAGGTAGAAAATGGAAAATTGCATCCTGTTCAATACATGTCTAAGAAAACTACTCCGGCAGAGGAGAAGTATAGCAGCTATGAACTTGAAGTTCTTGCTGTTGTCAACGCTTTAAAGAAATTTCGTACCTACCTTATGGGAAATCATTTCAAAGTCATAACGGATTGCTCAGCGTTTCAAAAGACTATGGACAAAAAGGATTTGGTTACTCGTACAGCGCGATGGGTATTATTGCTGGAAGAGTTTGATTATGAAATTGTGCATCGTTCCGGCCAGAGAATGCAACATGTGGATGCCCTTAGCAGATATACAGTCGCAATAACTACTAACGATACTCTAACCGCAAGATTAAAAAGGGCACAACAAGAGGATGAATACACTCAGAGTCTAAGGTCACTGATTGAAACAAACAGCAATTCAGACTTTTTCGATAAAACGAAATACTTTACAAATATGTTGAAGGTCGTGAATTGATAGTTGTACCAAGAGATATGCAAACTGGGATAATAAAGTTAGCACATGAGAAGGTGCCATATAGAATAGTTAAAGTAAAAACCTAGAGATAGATATGATTTAGAGAAAGTGGATGATCATGAGGGACCTAAGATAACAAATTTATCTGCTGATTTAATGAAATTTTACTCACCATGATGATGTATTTTTATAAAAAGCGTTTTCTATTCATTTTAAAAGAACATAATGTGTATTAATGTGTTTTGTTTTCTTTGCTATTAATATTTCATTTTTGAGAGTTGTATCCTTATTTTTAAATTTGAATGTCTATCTTGGAATTTTTATCTCCAATTAATATTAATTTTGCAGAGGCCGATATTTTATTGTATGGTATGTAAAATCACTGAGGTCAGTGATTCCCAGGATGGCCGAACTTGTTGGAAAGGAGTGCAAGTTTTCTTTTACTTCTTTTGACTTTTATTGTAAGAGATGGCACCACTAATCGAAACCACGTGAGTTTCAGCTGCGCGATACGATGAGGTCATGTATTTATATAGGGGGCAGAAAGGAAAAACTGAGAGTTGCACCAAGCTTGAACGAAGGCAGGTCAGAGGAAATCGGTCTCTCCGTTGTTTTGAGAAAGAGTGCGTGTTTTGTAATTAGTATGGTGTTATCTCGAATTATTTAAAACCCCTTGTAAATAGTAAATGTTTTAGTTGTGTTATTAATAAATAAGTTATTTTAACTCTGCGTGCTTATTTTAACATTAAAATCGAACCTTCCCCTAGACGCCGTCCCACACACATATATATATACAGAGAGAGAATGTATGCTTAAAGCAATTTTTGCCTTTCTTATAGTGTGTGCATGGTCGCGTTTGCACATGTGTGTGTTTACCTTAAATCTAGCATAAATTCTGAGATAACTTATTGTTTTATAAATAATTCTGAAATTTTAAATTATCTTTATGGTGCATAAATGTTCTATGTATTTTAATTAAAGAATTGAATTATATACAATCCCAGTTATAAAACAAAACATATTAATGGATGAAAAAAAATAAATGTAAAAACAAACAAATCAGGAAACAATTAACAGATTTTTGATTCACAATTTTCATATATTATGTAAATTATGTGTTCTCTTGAAGTAAACGTTTTGTTGTTTTAAAAGGAACAGAACGTCTACACCAGATGTTTCTTCTTTATGTCTAGAGCTACTTTTAATTTAATAATTATCATATACTTGTTTTATCAAAATATTTCATCATCTGATCTTTTATGAAATAACGTAAAAAAAATATAGTAACTTCTCTGACAGAGAGACCAACAAAAGATCACCCGGAATCAAACCGGCCAGCAAGCAGAACAGATATTATACACTTTTTAAATATACAGTGTTATCAGGAATGAATGACCCGATTAGAAAATTCAATAATTTCCAGATCAATAAATCGAAAATGATATGCCACTGTAAAGATGCAATATGAAATTTTGAGTTTACAACATTTTTTTCCCAATAGGTGGCAGCAATGTTGTAATCAAGATATTTTAGAAATTGTGAACTTAAGCGGAAATGTGTCGTGGATGCGGGAGATGGTATTTGGTGTGCTCTCGTTAGCAAAAATTTTGTCCCTAATCATAGTCCAGTGTAAATTTCGAAGAAAGTACCAAAGAAATGCTCTGGCATCTAAGAGTATAAGAAGATGTTATAAACAGTTCCAAAGGGCGAGCAGGTTAGCAGTAATACTATACGGGTAACTAAAAAAAACTATTATTCAACACTAGTGAAAAGAAATTTTACTTTACGTCAAGAAACGTTTCACATTGTATATTTGCATTGACAACTTAATCATCTTTTTATATTTATTCTCACCTGAGAAATATTAAATTTTGCAATCGGACCGTTCCTTACTGATAACTCTGTACATCTCAAAGTTATAATTATTTTATTCATACGCAAGTATCAACAATATTCTAAATTCCTGGTTTTAAAATGCAGTTTCTTACAACTGCAAGAAGAGCCATATCTCTTTTTTTAATGTTTTTTTTTGTATCTCTTCAGTGTGCGCAATATATGAGCAAGTTAAATCGCAGTCTGGAGTATAAATAAATTATTGTTTAAAAAAACAAAACTAAAAAACACGCTTTTATACTTAATCGAACTAAAAAGTAAAAAAAACAATTCTTAATATAAAAATAAAATGATGAACGAGAAAATTAATGCAATTGGCGTAAAACTGTGGGGTGCAATTTCGGAATTAAAAGAAATTAGAAACTATAACAATTGATATATTTACAGAGAACTCCACGCTTTTACACCAATTACATTAATTTTCTCGTTCATCATTTTATTCCTATATTAAGAATTATTTTTTTTACTTTTTAGTTCAATTAAGTATAAAAGCGTGTTTTTAGTTTTTTTTTTTTTTTAACTATAATTTATTTTTTTTTTTAGTTCGATCTACAATAAAAGCAAGTTTTTTAGCTTTTTAAACTATCATTTATTCATTGTTGAATTTATCCTTTAGTTTGATATTTGAAGTATAAAAGCATTTTTTTAGTTTTTTTTAAACTATAATTTATTTTTTATTTTTTAGTTCGATCTACAATAAAAGCAAGTTTTTTAGTTTTTTAAACTATCATTTATTCATTGTTGAATTTATCCTTTAGTTTGATATTTGAAGCTGGAATTACGTGTCTGCAGGAATTAGTCTTACTCTTCAATGGATATTGATTGACGGGTCTGAAGGTTATTTATTCTCTCCGTTTACAGGTCCTCGGATGAGTCCCGAATCGCTATATTAGATTCTGTCTTTATAGAACAGGTCAAACAAATAAAATGTGTGGTAAGAAGAAAAAGTTTAAATTAAAAAAAATTTAATGTACCGTGATTTTATAAAGGACTAAAAAGTATAAAATTCCTCCTTGTCCTTTTTTCCCTTCTTTTTCCACATTTTCATGCACTGTCATCCACTTCTGAGATATGGACCAAATTTCAAATCTCTAACTCATCGGAAAGTCACACAGTTTAAAATCAATTACAAAATTCTACTCTCACAGACATTAATGAAAGCGAGTTAATAAAAACATGGTAACATAAAATGTCAATCGTATTATCACCTTTTAAATGTATTGCTATAATGTTAATTCGTATCATCACTTCTAAAAGTATTGATTTATAAAAATAAAAAATACTTGGCAGTTAGAACAAAAATTAGTTTTTTCACATCACGAGCTTTTTTTAATTTTTAATTTTTATTTTCCTTTTCAGAAAACAATGTTTATACTAGAGTAAGAAATTTATAACACACACCATCCTTCCACTTTCTCACATACAGAACACTTCTTTTTTATTTGTTAATTTTATAAACCACAAGTGTAATTTATTCTTGCATATAAATAGCTTTAAATTAAAAACACTCGCCGAAGGGTTACACCTATTTCTTTTAGTCGCTCAATCTGGAAATGGTATATGGAATTAGTCGCCAAATATGGAAATTGTATATGCAAAAAGTTGCCAAATCTGGAAGGGGTTTATGGAATAGTCGCCAAATCTGATCATCGTGATTCCTTCCGATCCTGATGAGGACAATGGAACAAAATCAGGAAATTATTGTATTGCCATCGGTCCTTGACAAGTGTGCAAAATTTCGAATTAATCTGACCTTTTTAAGTGGGTGAGAATCGAGTGAAACTTCTTTGACGACGTTGGACGTAAATGCAGGAATATATCTAATTATATTAAACATCTGATAAAACTTAAATCAAATAAAATTCGAACTTCATTTATTGTATGAAAATATTTTTATTCAATTTTCTGCATCATCATTTTCCAAGAAAGAAACAATAGGTGTGTGGTAACTGAAGTGGGATATAAAAATCCTCGATTGTAGTCAATCAAGAAAATGTGAGAAAACTGCATCAATCGTGGTTCCGTATATTGTTTTTCCTTCTCTAGAATCCGTATTAATTGTCAAATTCAGTGTCCGTTTCAAGAATTCAATGAGTGGCTTTGCTTCTTCTGATGTAAAATTAACATTAAAGTCTCCAGTTAAGATAATCGGCTTTTAATCATCAGTGGATTCAATGATTCCAACAACCTCTGATGTGTACAGCACTAAAGCTTTTTGGATAAAGATGATAAAAGCTGCGACAAAACTACCTGGTGATATGTTTTCGCCTGGAATTGCTGCTAGTTTTTTTTTCTTTCACGAAACTCTTTTCCTCTTTTTGCATTTGTTCGAGGCTATCAGACCAGAATTAATTTTGATTCAATGTAAATAAAAATTAATAATAAAGACTTAATGTATCCCTAACAGTAGTCACTGTGTTTGCTTACAAGACGCTATACGTAGCGATTCTGGCGTGAACGTTAGTGACATATACGCAATACCCCAAACACTCCCGTAACGGGAAGAGCCATACAATGGTAATATTTTGGGTGTGTTTATTCGTTGAAAACGGCTCGTTTTTTACATAAAAACTACGAAAATACGCTACGCGAGTTCGTTACAAGAGTAGCAAGGGTACCCACTTAATGTCACCAATACCTAAGCGTCTTTCATCCATAGCAGCAAGATATACTTTTGATGAAAAATTCCCCCTTAGCAATCGTCCAACTTTTTCACGGATATGACGCAAGTTACGGGGTGTACCTCCCCCCTATTTTTTCCTCCCGTTTGCTCTCTCCTCATTATGGCGATGTTTCGGGGGGATGGGGGGAATCACTACTTATGTTCGCTTTTTTACTGTTACGCAAAACTGAGTAAATTTCCCATTCACTCCCGTCCGCAAAGGATTTTCACTTCAAAAATGCAAGGCATTCATTTAATATTACTGTGCTTCTATAAGCGACTTGAAGCATTTAAATAACCTATCCAATAACATAAAGGCATACAAACGATCTTGTTACGTTATACAGCCAGAATTAATTACCAGTGAAGATTGCTTTTAAAATCTTACACAAAAGTGCTTCTATGGAATTAATATTTAATAAATTAAAGAACGGATGTTTGTGAACTTTTATTTAGTCCATCTACTTTACCTAACTCAGATTAGAGAAATCGCTGTATAATCTTTTAAAATATAACCCAGAGCTGCATAGTGAGCTTCGCAAGTCATAGCTCATTTGTCATTTTCTCAAAAAAATGAGTATGAAATACTACTATTCAAATATATTTTTATCAAACTAGTTATTATGTATGTAATTTTTAGATTACTAAGGGTACAACAGCCCATTTTAATTTCAAATTCAACTTAATGCATTGACAAAAATAAATAGAACTTTAATAAATTAAAATTAAAGAAAAAAGTGAAAGCAAGGTATTAAGTTTTATTGAAAATTAGTCATACTTTGTCGCTATGTGTGAATCAGACATAGTGATAAAAATAAGGTAATAGAGAGTGTGATCTACCCAAAATTCTGCTGAACGATTGATAGTTCTACATAATGTATCAAAATTCCTGAAAGGGTTAGTAACCATGAGGGAACAGCTATTAACGGATTAAACATTTGTTTACGTTTATTATTAGAATAAACCACTGAAAAAATTTGATGAACTAGTGAATTGGAAAGTTTCAATACACAAACAAATCTATGACAGAAAATTTCTAACTATCCTTCCTTTACTTCAGGGCTTGGCCACAGCCATATTTCAACAGGATAATGCGCGACCACACGTGGCACGCATTGTCCAAAGATTCTTCGTCAATCACCAAAGAGAATTGCTTCTCTGGCCGGCTACGTCTCCGGATCTTTTGCCGATAGAAAACATGTGGTCCATGGTTGCTCAACGATTGACCCATATTACACCCCCAGCTGCCACACCAGATCAACTTTGGCAACGTGTGGAAGCTGCATGGTCTGCTGTACCCCAAGAACACATCCAAAGTCTCTTCGAATCAATGCCGAGGCGTGGTGCAGCGGTGATCTGCAACAATGGCTGCTACTCTGGCTACTGCTTCTGGCAGGAATCACACTTCACAGAATTCTATAAATTTATTCATTTTATACGTCGTCAGCATGTTATCTACAAAATAAATTTTGTTGTGCTATCTCTTGTCTTTCTTGGTGTTGCATTTGCGGATGTCAGCAGTGCAATAAATAACGTATTGAACGAATGAAAGAAAAATAGATCCATTCAGTCTATATTTTCAATTTTAAATAACTGTTTAACTATATATTTGTTGATGATATGATTAATATACTTTTACAGACCCTAAAAATAATTAATTAAAAAAGTATTGATTAAGTTAAATTTAATTATATCATTAATTTAGCAATGAAAGTACTAAAGTTCATAAAATGGTAATTACAATCAACAGGTTAAAGTCTCATATAGCATTTTTAATAGCTAATTTATATTTAAATTTTTATAAAAATACCTATTTCCAAAGAATTTCTTCATGTTGCATTTTAATTATATATATATTATTATAGCATTTGGTAATCAAGAGATCTTCACATCAAACACTAACTCTTATCTGTATAACTTAATTTAATATAGACAAATAGTGTAACAAGTATGTGAGAACTATTTTTTAATAAAAGGACATCTAAAGTAATGACTACAAATATTAACTACAAAAAAGATGAAATTAATTTCAATATTATAAAGTACCTCATTGGGATAGTAATTTACATGTATAAATATTCATATATATTATTACTAATTGCATACAATGTAACACGTTTCTTGTTCGAAAAAATTCAGGAAAAAATAATAAATTATGAAAATTTTATTAAATACTGTTTAATTTTAAAATATCAAATTTATTTTATTAAAAAGTTATTCGTATATAGAAATTCAGAATTGTAAGGATTAAATCCTATTGAAAATTAATAATTTATTATTATAGATTGTCATAAATCTTTATTTTCTCAAGTTATACATACTTAGTTTTATTTTAAATAAAAATTATATTTCGTAAACAATTAATGCACAAATTATTTTAAATAAATACAATTTTTAATACAAATATATTTCTGCTATTTCTCAAATAACTGCGGTTTTTATATTAATTCACGGACAACAAAATTATTTCAGTGCTAAAAAATTTATACAAATTATGCGTGCTAAAATTCGGAAAATATTACTATGCTTTGAATTTGTACTTTGATTAGAGTCTGGCCAAAACTTAGAGACCATGGTAGCCGATCAACCAAGGTAATGGACTCGTAGTTGGCCTGTCTTGAGTTTGAGCCAAGTGCCGCTGAGGACACGCCATGTAAGGGAGTGATGCATGTTAAATACGTCGAGAACTCAAACGTCCTCCCGTTGGTGTGGTAGTTAGAAGAGGTGTGCCAGCAAAATCTTTTTATTACACAGATTCATGGTGCACTATGCATTTCTGAATGCCATTTTCACATAATTATATATATATATATAAGAGCTACCATAATTCAACAATGGTTATAATACTGCTGAATCATCCACACTCTTTAAAATTCTAATATCTGTTTTTTACATCTCATGTATCTTTCGTATTTAATTGATTTCTATCTTTCTCGTAAAGTATTATATATATATAAATATCTTCAGTGAATCGATAAATGAGAATCACTATAGGTTTGTGACTGACCACCTGATCGGAAAATCTGCGCATACACCTCAGGTCCCAAGGTTACAGTAGGCACAGTAGGTCTTGGCCCTCATGGACTCTCTCTGTTGTGCCACTGAGTTAGTATATTTGGAATAAATCTAACTTCTGTTATGTGATTATGTCAGTATTTCCTTTCTAAAACATCTCATTTTGCGAGAGAACAAACTTTTCCATAGTAAAACTCATGCAAATGTTAAAATTAAATATACATTCCTTATTCTCTACTTTTAATGAGTACACTTTGTAAGATACGTGAAATAAGAAAACACTATCTCATGAATAAAATCAAAACTTGCAGATATGCATAAACAAATATTGTAAAATATATTTTGTTTAAAATAGTAAGTAAACAAACGATTATATTAGGAAAAAAATTAAAATTGTGTTTACTCCCTGATGGAATTTTTCTATGATCAGATGAATTATTTATTGCTAAGAAGCTTTTTTCTAAATGTTAGGAATTAAAAAATAGCAATATTTCGAATGAAATATATTTTTTTACTGTTTCTGAGATGTGAAAGAAAATCATTCCTTAAACTCTCCGCATGGTAAGTTTTAACATAAATGTTAGACATTTGAAAAAAAAAATTTTTTTAGGATCCGAATTTTTACGGTCCTTAAATTTTTCCAACCACGCGCCTTGATCTCAAGTAAATAAACTGATTCGAACCCGACCTCTGTGCGAGTTTCGAGATTTGTAGTTGGCAACGGCTGCAATGTAAATCTAACTAACTTGGCTCGTGTAAGTATTTAAGGAGACCGAGGTTGGTTGAGAAGGGATCGTCGGTTTAGGACGAGGTGATTTTGCTCTTCGATTGGGGGCATATGAGATGTGCAACTGGTTTGTTGCTCAGTATTTTTTAAAGATGGTTCGAATCAGTTAACCAAAGTTTGGTAAAATTATATTTTGATGATTATATATTTTTTTAACTTAATGTTTTTAATTGCTTTAGTGGCGAGAAGTTTTACTTGAATTATTTAAAGAATAAAAATGTTTTTAACGAAACTGCTTTATTACTATGCCTCCTCGACATTAAATTTCGCTGCCAAGCTTTGCTTACGTTAATTCACCATGAAGAATTATATCAATAAAAATATGTGAGAATTAATTATTTACATAAAGTCAAAGGAGGAATTAAATTGCATTACAATATTCGCTTTCAGTAAATAACAGCTTTAAATGAAAAATAACATAATTTATTCAACACAATTATATCTGTGGAATAATATTAAAATATTTAATCTCCATTTGTTAAATGTTATTACTTTCTTTGCAAAAATGGGAAGTAAAAGTGTTAAGTACTACGATTTGCTTGCAATTGGATATTAAATGTTGAAAAATATAAGTCTGAATAAATACTCTAATGTTGTGCGGTTTATTTAATCATTCGTTGCCATAAATATTAATTAATGTTTAAATATTCAAGTGTGTTTTTAATAAATTGACGTTGGGAATTGTTTGTTTGGAAACATTAAACCATTAATCACATTTGTTCCAGATATAAATTAAAGCTCTTCACAATAAACAAACATTTTTCGTATTTTGAGGTTTATATGTTTATTTATCTGAATTTCATTGTATGTTTATTTTTTATGAACATATGTTCATATTATATGAGTATATTTAGAGAATTCGAAGAAAATTTAATTAGAAATTTAGATGGCGAAAAAGGAAAAAAAAAGTAATTTAACCAAACAAGTTTAATTCAATGAACTCTTTTAAAAGTTTAAATTTGAAATCAATGTTGAAACTTATATTCAAAACGTTTAAAAATGTTTAATTTTTTCCAGCTTTTATTAGTAGATATTAATTTACCAGAATGGAAGCTTTTAAAAGGAAAAGTTTGGTTAAAAAAATCATCCGATCAGTTTCCTCTTACATACATCATAAATACCACATGGATATTCAAACGTAAGTCACTTGCCTCAAATTTGTTGCTTTAATTAAAGAGGGTCTTAAATTTTTTCACTTTTCCCTTTACTTTTTGCACCACAAAGGGGCCCACCACTTAAAGCGTTATACTGTTATTAATATTCTACAACGTACGGCAATGTTGTGTTTCATGGCACATAACTAGGAATAACCACAGGCACAAAAAATGAGGTAAGGAATTTATATTAAAAAAAGTATCCCTGCACACAAGATTTAGGAGGATTATCAACAATTATTTGTTCAATCAGAAATTCACTTATATCTAATATTTATAGATACTCTTAACTGTAGTTCCCCCAAAAAAGCAGAAGATCATGTGCTTAGGTTGAGGTCTTGAAGACGACATTCAACTTATTCGAGAACTTTCCAAAATGGGCTTCTTTACGAAAGTTAATTAATTTATTAATCTAATCTTGGAATTTAAAAAATACGCACTAATGACCACTAAACTCCCCCAAAACAGTATTTATTTAAGCATTCTCTCTTCCTCCCATACGGTCAATTTTATAACTTTGAATTAATTTGCATTCTGTTTCCACTGAATGATGATATTTTAATATACGTAAAATTTTAAGGAGCATAGCCAATGATAATTTAAAACGAAACTTCGAGAAATAGCTCAGGCTTAGAGAAGTTTACGGTGTACTGTTGAACTACCAACATCAATATATGAGTCTTTTCTGCAAATGATTGCATTTTAAGGTCTGTTTCCGTTTGACTAATTTTGCTACTTCTTATTAGGAATTTATCATTCCCAGAAGTAGTTTTTCATGTGTACCCTTTCTTTCTGTTTCTACCTACAGGAAAATGATTCATTTTCTTCCAAAAATTGCCAGAATTCTTAAATGTTTCTGAATCAAGTTTTTCGTTGCTAAGAGTTATTAAAGTGGATTTCAGTTGTACTTTCGTTGATTTAAGGAAATGTGATTGATGGCGTATTGTAATGGTCTCAAGATTTGGTACGAGTATCCCCGAAACAGCACAACTCGTAGCTTGTTTGTGCTGTGCCATTTTTAGTATTGATGCAAGAAAGACGAGGAAAACGGCAGTAGTCGCAAAACTATTGGACGTACACTTGAAATCAAAGAAAAAGTACGTTGGATACTGCCCCGCTTGGTAAAGCAAAATCGATGACGGACAATGGCTCAGATAACTGTCCAATGAAATGCAGATACAAGTGCAAGCGTTTCCGAACAGAATGTTCCATGCTAATTATTGAGTATGATGTTAAGCAGCACACGTCCACTCAAGTGACTTTGTTGACCAATCCTTATTATCAAACAGTGAACCTTGGAACATCGAGTCTGCACCATAGAAAACTGGAAGCGGTCAAATGTGTGTGGATCAGGATTTCTCTTTCATCACTGTAGAATAATTATACTAACAAATAAAATCTTAATGGAAGTTATTTTTGTATTATGCAAATGAGATCAACATTTGTTAAAATACACTGGGTAACAATTTTAAAAAATCTGAATGACTGATAAGTAATGGGGAAACCCTTTGCTGCTATACAGGCTTCACAATGAGCTCTCATACTACAAATTAGGTTGATAATTTCATCTTGTAGCAATAATTTACACTATTTTATAAGCCCAGATTCTTATGTCTGGGGTGTGTTTTGTGGGTACCGACGTCGCGAACAATGGTTCTTCATAAAACTACTCAAGCATGCTGGAAAGGATTTAGGTCAGGAGATTTTGCTGGTTATTCCATCCGTCAAATACCTTCTTAATCAAGAAAGTCTACTACAAAATTATCTGTGTGTGGCCTCGCATTATCGTCCATAAATATAAAACCAATTACAAAACTAGCATCAAAGATATGTATATTGTATAGAAATCTAACATGCCTCCCCAAACAAGAATTTCACACCCACCAAAACTATCGAATTATCTTATGTTGTAAAGAGGGACTGTTCCTACTTCCCTCTAAACCCCCTTGTCTTTTCTCGGACCCGGCTAGATGTGTGGGAGGAACTAATTGATCAGACGCCATGATTCACTATAATTGTTTATTGTAACAATATTCAACACAGACACAATAATAATCCAATTAAGATAGTTTCGATCAATTATTAGAGCGTGAAGGGGAGACCAGTTAGCATGACGATAATATTTACGGACATTCATCTAAGTTCTATAACTTATACAAGCTCGTTTTTAACTCGATGTTCAATAACAATTTACTCTATTTATTCTATGTAAATAATGAGCACAATGCCTGAACTCTTGTAATCCAACTAGCCTACAGCTGAAGCCTTGAACATTAAAGGTTGGCTTGATTACCTCGCATCCGAGTGAACCTCACTTTGGGGATCTTCAATTGTCACTTTAATAATCTAAGATTCTCCCTTCACTAACTCCCAAAACTCGCGAATACAGAATTTATATAATAAACTTAATTTGCATAATCACGCTTTCTTATCTTCGGTGAAAGTTGTTTGAAATATTTTTCCCTTAAAGAATCCTCAAGGAGTTAGTAGAGCCGCGTATAGATCCGTAACAATGTTATGAAGGATGTTAGCGAGTCGCAAACTCTCTGCAAATGAAACCTCGAAGAGAATCATTTGTTGTTACTGAACCTTTACTCATCAGGGAAAAGTACATGACTCCACTCTTGACTTGTTAAAGACACACGTTTTTTGATCCATAAAAGACGAGATCATTTCTGCGATGGGTTAAAAAAGACACACACCACTGACAGTAGGGCATAAAAGCCCTTTGCAACTAAACGTCTGTTAACAGTTTTTCTAGAAATTGTATTTCCTGTGGCAGCAGCAATGCAGTCATTAGGCTAAAAATCTTCAGATTACCAATATTGAGCTTTTTGATATTTCTGAAATCTCCAATTCATGACAATTCTAGTAATATAACACATATGCTATATTTTGAATTAGAAGTATGTCAAAAGGATTTTTAATAAATCATCCACTGACATGGTACACATACTTTTGACATATATTTCCCTTTTAAATATTTCGAAACAATTGTAAAACATTTTTTTCATACGCAATTAACTTTATACAGCAGTATAAATGAGGGTTTAATGGTTAAATATTGGAGCAGAAATTTATAGTAAAACGGTTGGAGTTATTTAAATTTGAATTAAAAACTAATTTATAATAAAACAATATTTATAGATTGCCAAACAAAGATCATCAAGTTGATATTTACTTTGATAAGATAAGGTTTTTATAAAAATTACTGTTTTCTAAAAAGTTTGTTTTTAAAATTGTTTGTAGGAGCTAAAACTACTGTATGCATGGATATATACTTGTGTATACCGAAGTGACATTTTTGAAATATTTTTAAGCATTTAACTAGAAAAATATGTTGTTACAAAATATTACATGTTTTTATTAAATTCTTAATTATGCTATGCAAAATTTACCTTTTTTTCAGAAAAAAGAAATAGAAAAATTTATTTTTAAAAATTCATTTAAGTATAAAGATAAATGTTTTTTTTTTAAAAATACATACAATTTCTCGAATCTTTATGTTTACTAGTGTCAGAGAAAAAGTTACAAAAGACATTGTCATTGTCGTTGCGAGAAGTTTGTTACATGTATAAAAAATAAATAAATCTCAGATTTAAGAAAAAAAAACTGTTCTCATGTGCCTGTTTGAGAAATCACTTGTTGATATAAAGAAATCTGGTACTTTAAGAAGTAGTTAGCATGTTAACATTTAAATCAATAATGAAAACTTCAAAAACGTCGTATAATCATATATCCAAATCATTACTTTTAAATATTGATACATTATTACATGACATTCATGAAATTTTGTGGTCAACTTTGATGTTTGTAATGCATCAAAGGTAAAAATTCTTCAAAAATTGATACAGGTATTGAGAAAATTAAAGTAAATGTTACAAAATATCTCGTTAGACAAAAACTGAAAAACATAATGTATGCATATGGGCAATTTATTACATTTTTTTTTCTTTTAGTTCAAATACATTTGAGAAAATACTAATGTTTAATAAAAGTGGGACGAATACACGTTGTAATTCATTACTTTTGTGATAAAGTGACTTTTTACATTAAAAATGCAATTTTCCCAAACCGATAATTTTAAAACTTTTCATCTTTTTCTCAGACCACATTGCCTATGATTGATCCACCTCGAGTTTTTAAATTATCAGCCATCTTCTGGTATTGTCTTGACGATTAAAATTGGCCATATTAACGATGAGTAAACAAAGAAATTTAAAAGAAAATCAATGGCTGGGCTAAGCTACGATATTTCAAAACATTCTTGCACTACAAGCTTAAGCGAGCGAGTGAGGAATTTCTACACAAACGAGATCACAACGCCACTGCCTCATGCCGTAAGATGGCTCCAATACGTGGCAGAAGTGTCAGTGGAGATCTTATTTAATTATTAACTTACTTGCATATATGCGTTAATTATTTTGTTCCTTTTTGGGGGAAACAAATGTTTTTCATTTAATTGTTTTATTAGTGTATATTGAATAAAAATTAATATGAAAATGATTCTAAATTTAATTTATACTGTTTATTTAACTGCACCTACCTTTTGAAATTTAAAATTTTCAAATAAAATATATATTGGTATAACGTTTAATATACTTAACATAAAGATTACCAGTGTATGTCTTACACAAAACAAAAATTATGTAATATATAAAGTTCCATAATGTGGAATTAAATTATTTTAATTAGCACGACTTTCACCAAAAATGCCAAATTCATGAAATTATTCGAATTAAAAATTCCACCAGAGGCAAATGAAAAAGCAGATACTTATGTAATTTAACAGACAAAATTTATGAATGAACAAATTAATTTTGAAAAGACTTTAATGTCAAACGTATTAAGTATTTCATGTTTAGACAAAATAGCGGCAGCTGTCATTGACATTATTTCTTAAGTATTAAAAATTTTCATGATTGCCAAATGTTATTTAATATTAAAAACCAACCAACAGTATCCGCCAATATTCGTCACCTCAACTACATTTAAATCATGGCAATCCATGTAGAATTAGGTAATCCACAATTTCCTTGGGAGTCTCCTGTCGGAATATAAAGATATTTCATAACACTAACTGTCATAAACCCAATATAAGTTTAGAAATTTAATATCTTATCAACCTGATAATAACATTTCTTTTTCTTCCTTTTATGAAAAAATCTTATTACATTAATAGTGCTATTATTTTTACTAAACTGTCGCTCCTTTTTAAATTAAAATATTATTATTAAAAACAAAACAAATTTAACTAAGTTTATGAAAATATCTGCTGTTGAATGTGAATTATCATTGAAAAATACAAATTTAATCTTTTTTACTGGATCTTATAAATATGATTACAATTTTAAAATAATTTAAATGTTACTTATATGGATATTAAATATACAATTGAAGACTCCTATATAAATATGATCAGGTTTATTCAATTTCTAACATTTTGTATCCACTACAACATATTTACATAATACATTTATTTAAAAACAATTAATTTTTGAATAGCTTGATCTTGAAGCTCCATGTGTTTTTTTATTTATATTAAATCAAGTGAATTCTCTCATGGTGGCTTATACATTTTGCGAGAATTTATGTTTGTAACAAATATAATTATCTTCTAGATGGCGCTACTTTTCACACACTAGGTAGATGGATGTCAGTAGGACTAAAAACATTTCACAAGATCCTCAGTCTGTGTGATTTAACCAACAATGTAAATATATGTAAATGACTAATACGTGAATTTATTAAAATTACTTTACTGTTCAGGAGCTCAAGTTCATTGTCACTCTGACAAACGTGCACTTTTGGATTAGAACGGTCATCATTGGTAAACCATAACCTCCAAGTTGAGATATACTATTACAAGTTTAGCTTTAATTTTTTAACATTTAACTATTTTTATAGCAATATTGATAGTTATTTTATTTGTACCTTCTAACTCTGTTTAGCCTTGCAATCTTAATCACAATATTTTAGTTAAGTGCTTCTGTGGTAATTTTAAGATTTATACTAATTTAAATTCGATTTATAATGATTAATAATCCAACATTACATTTTTACACATAGATCTAGATATTGGGGTGTAGATTTTATTTGCTAACCTATCAGTTTTCTGCAAATAATAAATACGAAATATTCTCTTTAGGATAAGAAGTCCCAAGCTGAGCTCCTTTAATCCATTTTTTCCTTATCCGATATACACACTATGAAGAATATATAATATGACTATAAATAGCTGATTGACCTTCACTGAAGCAACAAATGTTGTTTCAAAGACTTTAACAAAGGATGGTCAGTACCATTTTCTCCTTCAACTGAAGTAAAATAAGCTGCTGAATATTTATCAATAGGTCAACTTTCTTTTTACACTTATTATAAGCTGTAACACACATTCATAGCACTAGCTTTTTCCTGCAACCGGATTCATTTTTTCTATGGTTGTTTGTCTTTTCGAAATAGCCATTGCTAAAAGAACTCGATTCTCCTTCCATCAAACTTCTACAACGTCATTCTTTGTCTCGAAATTATTGTCTGAAGAGCCCCGTTCCATTTTCGACTCTTTTTCCTAGACGGTATAAGTGAGCATTTAAGCATTCTATTTTTTGTAACAGTGTCTGGCATTAAGAATTTTTCCTTCGTAATTACTGAGAGAAATTATTGGACTATTGTACGAGATAATGACTAATTCAATTTTCTTGTTTAGTTACGTCTGGTGTAACAATGCGCAATTATTCTCAAGCATTTATAAGATTTCTTACAGCTAGTGTTTCAGAAGTTGTTGCTACCTTGAACGATGGCTGTAGGTACCTTTTTCTGTAGTTTGCCTCTGGATAAGATGCTGTAATATATTATAATACATTGTAACAATATCATATATATATATATTTATATATATATATATATATTTATATATATTTATATATATATATATATAACCCCTACATTTTGCAATGAACTCGCCTAGATGATGTGGAAGGCACGTGATCAGGTGGAAGTGGTATTTAACTGCTGTTGGGGAGTCTGCAGAATCATTCTTTCACTTATTTCTGCGCGTGACGGGAAAGGCTGGGGATCTAAGCGACTTTGACAGAGGGCAGATTGTAATGGCTCGGAACAAGTATTTCCGAAACTACACGACTCAGGGGTTGTTCGCGATCTACAATTATGCAAAGTGGATGAATGACGGTGAAACCAGCGGTAGATGACATGGTGTTGGACGTCCACACGCTATCAAAGAAAAAAGGTCGTTGGTGAGTGCCTCGATTGGTGAAGCAAAACCGTAGCCAGACAGTGGCTCAGTTGACAGCCCAATACAAAAAAGGGTCAAGTAGAATAGTATCGGAACACACTATTCAGCGGACACTGTTGGGTATGGGGCTACGCAGCAAACGTCCCACTCGTGTGCGTTTGCTGACCAAACGTCATCGCCAACTGCGCCTGCGCTGAGCCCGGGATCATTGCAAATGGTCCATGGATCAGTGGGAGAGAGTTGCCTGGTCAGATGAATCACGGTTTGCATTCATCACACCGATAACCGTATAAGTATACGCCATCTTTCAGGCGAACAGTTGCTCCCTCAATGTAAGTTAGGTCATACACAGGCCGGTGGTGACAGTATTATGCTTTGGGGTATGTTCTCTTTGGCGTCTCTGGGACCCGTGGTTGTGGTAGAGCAGACCATGAATGCTACATGATATCTGAACAATATTGCGGGTCAGTTGCACCTTTACATGGCCTCTGTTTTTCCAGGTGGAATTGGAATGTTCCAACAGAACAACGCCCCGTGTCATAAGGCTAAAATTGTGTTGGAGAGGTACCAGGAACATGATGTTGAATTCCAGTTAATGTCATGGCCGCCTAACTCACCGGATCTCAATCCGATAGAACACATTTGGGATGTCATGGAACAGCTGCTCAGAGTTCAAAGACCACAAATTCGCAAAATCTCGGATTTGCGTGATCGTTGCTTAAACATCGGGTACAATAAGTCTCTGGCCATCTACCAAGGACTTGTGGCATCCATGCCAATGCGGGTTGAAGCTTTGTTGCGCGCCAAAGGTGGACCAACTCGTTATTGACAGGTTACATAATGTTTTGACACACTTGAGTGTATATATATATATATATATATATAAGGGGGAAGGTTGGATGGCCAAAGAACATGTTCAACCTCACTTTTATAAATAGAAATGTTTTAAGGAAACATTTTTGTGTACAAGCTGTCCTAAGTCGGCAATATTGATAATATTATAGCATCCATTTCTTTATATTTTATATTTAGCTCTGTTATTTCAATTTTCCATATCTCCTTTTAAATTCTGCAGTCTGGTTACCTTGCAATTGCAATTCTCTTAAGTATTAATCATGTTAATTCATCTCTCTCTTGTAGAGAAATTTTGATTACACACACACACACACACACACACACACACACACATATATATATATATATATATATATATATATATATATATATATATATATATAACACATGGGCTGAAAAGTCCCGGGCCTAACACATAGATGGCGCTAGTTTTATTGCAGTCACATTTTTTTCAGTTAATACTAACCTTCAAAAGACAGCTGTTATATATATATATATATATAAAGTTTCATGGTATTCTATTCATTAGTTTGTGAGTTATTGTGCTAAGAGTGGCGCTACTTTTGTTATTTTCAGAACAATGGATCAAAAACAATTTCGTGTTTTAATTTTACACTGCTTCTTGATAGGGAAAAATACTATTCAAGCGAAGCAATGCGACTACTGGCTGTTCGCAGACCTGAAAAAAATGCTCAACGGTAAGATTTCGCACGAATGAAGAGGCTATCGCTGAAACTGAGGCCTATTTTGAGGCAAAAGATAAATCGTTCCACAAAAGTGGTATTGAAATGTTAGAGCGGCGCTGGAATGATTGCGTTGCTCTTGATGGAGATCACGTTGATGAATAAAGCTAATTTTGAACCAAAAAAACTGTGTTTTCTTTGTTAGGCCCGGAACTTTTCAGCCCATGTGTTATATACATATATATACTGGTGTCCAAAAGTTAAACATAAATCGTAAAATGCGAAAACCATGGAGTAAATATAAGTAAAATTATTCCAAATTTCTTGCGGATATTAATTGGCTGAAGAACAAGCATTGAGTTTATGCAAAATTTTTCCTTCGACTACGTCCTGCGCGAAACACCGGCGCATATCGGAACAAGGAAAAACTGATTCACGCAGCAAAGGCAGTTTAGACAAGTTTCGTGCAACTGCTGTGTGAAGGAACGTTGTTAACAATCAAAAAGGTGAATGATAGCACAAAGTCACCAATTGGACATATTTACGAAAGGAAGAATCGTTGGAATGCTGGAATCATCACGATCACAAACCGAAGTGTCTCGATTTCTGAATGTGGACCAGTCTGTGATCTCAAGACTGTGACAGAGGTTTCAAAGAACGGATGATGTTACCCGACAACCAGTATCAGGTCGACCAAGAGTCAGAACCCCTCGCCAAGACCGATATCTGGTAATAAGTGCGCGACGTCAGAGGGGCAGTACTGCCTGAGCACTGGGTTCGGCGCTCACAGTCGCCACAGGAATACGAATTTCGAGACAAACTGTTTACAGGAGACTCAATCATGCTGGCCTGTATGTCAGAAGACCAGCAGTTTGCATTCCTCTCACGTCTGCGCATAAACGCGCTCGTTTGAACTGGAGTATGAAATATCAACATTGGAGTGTGGAAGAGTGGGTTAAATTACAGTGACGAGTCCCGGTTTAGTCTGAGTAGTGATTCTCGGTGGGTAATGATATGGAGAGAAAGTGGAACACGTTTTGAACCAAGAAACATAACGGAAAGACATCATTTTCCATCAAGGGGAGTAATCAAGGGGAGTAGGCATCATGATGTATTACCGCACAGACCTCCATTTCTTTGACACGGGGTCTGTGACTGTTCAAAGATACAGAGACGAAGTTCTTGAGCCTTACGTTCGCTTGTTTTGAGGTGCTGTCAGTCCTGACTTTATATCCATGGATGATAATGCGCCATCTCACCAAGCGGTGCAGATTGATGACTTCCTTGAAACGGAAAATATCCAGCACATGTCGTGGTCTGCGAACTCCCCTGATTTAAATCCTATCGAGCATGTATCGGATATGCTCAGGAGACAAATTGCAGCCCTTTCGCGCCCACTGAGCTAAATTACAGGACTGAAAAGAGCTCTCAAAGAAGATTGGAACCGTTTGAGCCCACAACTCATTCATCATCTCAAAGCAAGTATGGTAAATATCTGTGCAGCGTGCCTGGCTGTCAGAGGTGACTACACGCCTTATTAAACTGCAGCGTCAGCATTTTATTCAATGTTTTCTTTCATTTTTTCTTTGTAGTGTGAATATTTGCTATGCTCAGTTTTCTATCAAACTGCTACTTTGGATAATGAAATTAATTATTACCATTCTTTTGATTTGCTTCCTTATTTTATAACCATTTTACACTCGCATATCACGTTTCCCGCCATTCTGATTAACAGTTCCTTTATTATCCACATAATTTTCAATTATGCTTAACTTTTGGACTCCAGTGTATAATATTATTAGCCGAGTAAAATACATCATATACTTCCCAGTTATATCTGTACATTTTACTGCTTAAATCAGAGGAGCACTCTGGCCATTCAATTATATATATTTCTTCCCTTTGGATAAGTTCTTGAACAGAGTGAGACTTTTGTAACGTACGTTGCTATTATTAAAGTCAAAATCTAGAACAGGGGCGCATTAGATCAGCGCTGACAAACATTTTGTTGACGTGGACCTGTCAACGTTTGATAATATTATCTCCACTCACTGAAGGGGGAGGGACGTTGATTATTTTTATTTTAGAATGTTTAATAATTTTAGCTCAACATTTTAAAAATATATATCAGAATAAAATATATTGGACCAAATATGAATATAAAGTGATTTTAATAGAAAGTCACTCAAACCCAAGAGAAATACACCACTGTAAATAGAATACAAATAATTTAATGTTCCTTGTGTGGTCAGGTACCATTTAATCCATGGACCGGCATTGGCCCATGGTTCGGGAGTTGGAGACTTATGGCTTAGGAATTTGCGCTTGGTGTAAGTTAAAGTGATGATAGTAACAATCCGTGGTAAGTGAACCCCTATATTCTTTATATTGGACTCTATCTTTCATTTCATTTTAATACATTTCAAACATCATGATTGTGATAAACCTGATAGTATTTTCCTCTAATATATTGGTACGATGAAGGCAATACAACTGCATTTTAACAAAGCAAATGACACCGATATTGATGTCAGATTGAAACGACTCTCAAAAACATAATTAATTAAAGATGAGATTCGACTCCATTAATGAAATTTCAAGTGCTTTGTCTCTTCTTTCTTTTTAAATTTTACCTATATAAATGATGCTAATAATGAGCTGCTGCAATATATTGTAGGGTTCAGGATTGTAATACATATATGAGATGGATAGGCCATATATTTGAAAACGTTTTACTGCAGTGGCACCTTTTAATAAGTATCATATCATTTAATGTCAATTTTCATCTATTTTCGCATGCATATCGGTTCATAAAACATATCAGTTATTAGATATCTTTGTTTGAGCTGGCTGTCATCTGCAATTTTTTCTACAACTGCATTTGTTTTGTCGTATCCTCGTGATATAACTCTCTTTTGAATTCTAAATTGTTGGCAACAGTTGCTTAACTACCCTTTCTTTTGACTTGGTTATCATTATACAAAATTCAAAGGCATTTTGAGATTTCTTAACTATATTTCACATACAATTTCAATTTTGCTTGTAGTCAATGCTCAAAACATCTGCCTTCCCTTCGTAGTTTCATTTGCAATGCACATTCGAATCCATGCATTTTCTGTGCCTTCTTGCACATCTAACAACATGCTCTTATATTTTAATATACATCCATTTTCTATTGGTTGTTTCTTTATTTAAACAAACCTTTTTCAAAGATTTTATTGTTCTATATTCAACATTTTTGGAATAGAAATAGAAACAATAGAATGTTTCAACAGTTTCATTGTTGTAACTTTGTCTCTTAAGTGTTGCACACTAGTATATATATATGTATTCAACATATATATATAAAGGATGACCTAATTATATCTAAAGCAAAAAATTTTATTTACTATTTAACTTTTATTTTACCTAACATATTTGAGTTTTAAATTAAGCATCTAATTATCTCTCAAAAATATTCTAAGCATAATATTTCCCTTTCCAACTCATTAACTTTTATGGTCATCGTATGTAAACTTCCTCGCTGTACTTTCCAATCGAAAGCATAAAGCAAAAAAATGTTATTTAGCAGTTCTGGAAATAAGTATACACATCTCAATTGGTATTTTCAAAATCAAATCGACTCACTTGGTGTTCGTTTCTCTTAGAGAAAGATGTGTTGATTTCTTGCAAAATAAACTCAAAAACCTTTTTACAAAAGTTATTTATGTTGACTTGAAACATCACATACACTTATATATTGCTCTCTATCTCTCTCTTTCTATATGTGTGTGTGCCTGCATATGTGTGTTTACGTATACTTATATCTGATATTCTCTTCCTATAACTAGAAATAAAGATACATGAAAATGTCAATCAGTCTAATCCCCCTTCATTCAGGAAGTATTTAAACTCACAAAATTATTTGACATCGTTTATCAAAAATTATTAAATGGTTAAAGTGTTAAACAAGGTTCTATGTCACACAACAGTGAATCAAATGCTTTACATAATGAAAATATCTAAGTGTGTGTGTGTGTGTGTGTGTGTGTGTGTGTGTGAATTTCTACAACACATAGATTTCAAGGTGTAAGGACTGAAAAATGCCGTGGCTATGAAAAATTTCAACTAATCTTTAAACAGGCAAATTATCGTCCTATTAGTAGTATGGTAGGCAATGACAGAAGCAGAAAGACAATCAAGACAAAACTGTACATGAACTGACTTGAGGATTTGAGAACTGCTGGAAGGAGTGCTGAACAAGGACCTAAGTGAATAACATATGTTCCTCAAGATTATAATATTAATAACTATACATATTATCAAAATGTCCGGTACTTAACTGCTAAGCTAAATGTTTTTTGCAACACTGGGGCAAATATGTCATTCAAATTGTGCACAGAATGCTGAAAGATCAGATAGAAAGAAATAAGTATGCGGTTTTTTTTGTCTTCAATATAAAAGTGAGATTGCGGTAATTGATACCAAGTCTCGTTTTCTAATAAATCGAAAAAAGCTTAATATCTGTTTCTAAATTTTGAAAATTCGAAGTAAAAATTGAGTCAAAAATGAAAATTCTTCAAAATATGAAATGATGTGACTTTGTTTTGCAAAGGAATGGTTAAGGGTAGGATGAGTGTACGCCCATGAGTGTTTTCAACGGGGAACCGATAAGTGACAGATTATTGTTGTTAATATATATATAAGTATCTAGTAGTTATTAAGATGATATTTCAGCTAAGGAAAAGGTGTAAATCAGTTACTGATTTGTTTTTATCTTGTAAAATTAATAAAAGTTCAAAAAAAATTCATCTGAATTTTCAGGGGCATATTTTTTACCCTTAGGCAATTATAAACGTGCTGAGTGCGTTCATCTCAATCTATCCTTCAATATTATGAATGAGTTGAATATGTCTATCTGGATGTATTACTATTTTGAATGTTACAAATGCTTGTATTACGTTTTAAACTAGTTTTTTCTGTTAATAATACATGTTCGGACTAGACTGAATGATAAAAGCCCGAAAGCAATATTTTACGAAAATTAATACTTCATTTTAAGTGTGAACTGGCGTCAGTTTCGAAAGCTAATGTAACTAAAAATTTCAATGATTCCGAAAGTGATTATTGTGATATATTTCATAATCAAAGTGATGCTAGTGGCAACGAATAATTTTCTACTATAAATTCAAGAAGTGAAAATGAGTCAGATTATGTAAATACACACACACACACACACACACACATATATATATATATATATATATATGAATTCTTCTAAAAAATTTTTTTTATTTAGTACTATTTATTTATTATCTATCATTTATTTTGATTCATTGAATATTATTAAGTAACAGTCAAGTTTTTGAAAGAAAAAGAAACCCGTTTCTTCCATTACAATTTTTTTTCCAGCGTGACTAGAGATTTGGGGAAAAAAACCAAAGCTGGTAGAAGATCCGAACGGCAAAAATTCAACGATTTAAATGTTGAGGAAATGTCTGTTTTGATTTGAACCAGCAAACATTCTTTTAACATATCAAAACAAAATCTAAATACTTTTCTTAACTAAATATTAAAAATTGGATTTATTTTGAAGATTTGTTGAATAATCGTTTTCAACAAGAAATATCATGCGTTTTCTTTAAAATCATACCACTCACCATGACGATTTTCTTAATCAGCAATTATACTCCCTATATTTCTAGAATATAACATAGTAGAAAAATGCACCGTAAGTTTTCCATATTTCCACTAAAGGGATTTTTAGTAAAGTCAAATCTTAAGCAATATATAACTGTGGGAAAATAAAAAATATATAATAAGATTTGTAGGCTTTATTAAGGATAAAGATTAAGGTGCCATTTAAGTCAAAGTCCACATAACTTCGTAAATTTTATGAACTCCGATATTCTATTTCATATAACTCAGAAAGACATTAATTTCATTACAGCCCATTGAAATAATTTGCGCAACAGCTTTGTAGGTTAATTCTAAAATACGAGAAAAAGAAATACATGTTAAATAAATTTTGATAGAGGATCTTCAGATTTTTGTAAACCGTATATCCTGATTTCCAATTCAATTCAGTTTTCACCTTACCTTTATTATATTTCACAGCTTTAGAAATACTTTTTTTGTTAACAATAAAACTGATAATAAGTAATCCATTCGGATTATTCAACTCTTAATTATTCATAGAAGTTTCTCTTTTGAATTTAGTTGAAAGATTATTTTACTCACACACTATAATTTTTTCTCAGATTTACATACAAACAATTTAATAATTATATCAGTTTTTGTTAGTTTAAATTTAAATAATTAGCTAATTATTACTTGCCCTAATCAATAAAACATTTTAAGTCTTCTAATATTTTTAAAATTATTACTTTATACTTTTTAATTTTTTTTTTTCAAAACTATAAATTTATTTATAATGCTTACTTATGTTGACTATAAATGAAGATTGAAACTTATCAAATAAAATCACTTTTTTGGTCAATATTGATAAGCAAAAATAAATATGAGCACAGAATCATACCAAAAGCAGGAAAAAGTAGTATTTGGCATTCTTTTCTTTAAAATATCACATAAAAGTTTCATTCCTCCCTTGATGCAATGCGTTTCCGAAAATAACTATAATTCACCCATCCGCAAATAATCTTTTTTGATCTGTTTTCTGGACCTTTGCATCTTACATCAGATATGACATCTTTGATATTTGTTCAATAGGACAATGCTTGAAAACAAATGTAAGACTATCCCGATATTCCTCGCTTCTCATTTTCAAAGACACTGCTTCTCTTCACTGTCAAAAGTAGTGAAAAACATCTGAGAGAAATGTGTCAAATCTAAAGAAAGAGAAAGTTTTTGCAAACGTGTGCTTTTCTCCCAGTCCAGTGTGGACAAAGGAGAGAGTAAATGGATTGGAAAAATATCTGAAAAATAAAATGAAATAATAATAAAACATAGAGATATGCACAATAGGCTCCATTTTATGACTAAATTCACGCTGACAGAAATTGATATCGTCTTCCACCTTAGAAGATTAATAGATATCAGTAACTTAAAGATTTTTATGTAATCAGCGAATTACATTGTTTTCCTTTACATTGAGAATATAAGAAAATGCACAATATGAGCAATTGTTTTTTTTATTAATGTACAAGGTAATATATTTAAAACATAACTGAAGAATACATTTACTTTTGATATAAGAACACACACGTATAAGTATATATAACATACTTTCCAATATATATATATGCCACTTCTACTAAACTTTCTTCTACTTACTTCTAAGCTTCCTATTAACACTTTTTTCTAATATTAATTCTTCTAAAATTCGGGTGCAGCTAAGAATCGAAAGTGGAAGAAAGTGAATCGGGGAAATTGAAGACACAATTATTTTCAGTTATAATAATTACAGGGCATGTATATATTTAAATTTTTTAACACTGGTAAAATAAATTATTATCCACTCCTAGTTAACTTACATTATTTTGTTTTTAAACTCTTTGATGGGGAACATGTAAGTCGGATTATCATGTCGGATATTAGAATGGAATCTTTAAGACCCCTGAGCTAGAAACGTGTTTTTACCGTTTAAAATCTATGTGATATGTTTTGTACCTGTAAAATTCCGGTTAATATCGGATTAATAACATGGGATGATATGATATAGGCAGAAAATCAATAATTAATTCAGTACAAACTAGATTAATGTACAAGGGGTGATCAAATGAAAAGGTACGAAACGACACGGTGGGTACAAATATAGACTTTATTCAAAATATACACCATAGGCCTGAGCACAACGATCCCACTGATAAACAAGCCACAGGATTCCTTGTTCCCAGAATTCATGTGGCTGTGACGAGACCCAGTCCTTCAGAGTATCCTTGAGTACGTCGTCCGAGTTGAAGCGCTTTCCTTTCAGGTGTTTCTTCAGTGGACCAAACACATGGAAATCGCAGGGTGACATGTCCGGACTGTAGGACGGATGGTCCAACGTCTCCCATTGGAACTTGTCCAGTTCCATTTGTGTGACTCTGGAGACGTGTGGACGCGCGTTATCATGGAGCAGAACCACACCCTCCGTGAGCAGCCCCGGTCTTTTGTTCTTGATGAACCTGCGTAGGCGTCGGAGTGTCTCACAGTACACATTGGAGTTAATGCATTTTCTGTGCTCGAGTAATTCCACAAGTTGCGGACCTTGAACTTCGAAAAAGACAGTGAGCAATACCTTGCCTGCTGACTTCACGACTCTGAACTTTTTAGGGGGAGGTGACGACGCATGCTTCCACTGCATGCTGTCCCGCTTTGTTTCTGGCTCGTAGTGATGGCACCAGGTCTCATCACCTGTGACGATCCGTTTCATGAAAACGGGGTCTTTATGATACCGAAACAGATGTTGCAGTGCTAGTCCCATACGCAGTTTCTTTTGCTGGTCGGTGAGCTGCTTAGGAACCGAAGCGGTACATACCTTCCGAAATCGCAACCTGTCGTGAACAATTGTCTACACGGTTCCATAGCTGACATCCACCTTCAGCGCCAACATTCGCAATGTGACACGCCAATAACTTCTCACTAGGTTGTCTACCTTGTCGATGAGATCGCTCGTAATGACAGTGTATGCCTGGCATGGTCTCTGGTCATCACCCACACTCTTACGGCCTGCACGAAATATCGCACTCAATTTTTTGACAGACTTGTCAGAGACACATTCCTCCCCGTAAACGGTCACCATCCTCCGATGAATAGCTGCCGGTTTCTCACCTTCCGCTGTCAGAAATCGGATAACACTTCGCTGCTCCTCAATCGTTGAATTTTGCAACGCGAACGCCATCCTGTCCTCAAACGTATTGCCGCATCATTTGGACGCCGCTTTTTATAAGAGCCTTTGCTCTCTAATGCACATGCGGGCACCCGCGCATGGTCCGATCGCAGTCAGAGTCTCCAATGGTATCCCGAGATGTCTCGCTATATTCTCCCTTGGCGGAATATGCAAATATTTAACTGTTTCATTTTTATGTCGTTTCGTACCTTTTCATTTGATCACCCCTCGTATTACGATCTTCCAAATTATGCAAAAACTGCCAAATACTTAGGTTATTACATTCTAAACCAGGGGATACTAAGCAATAAACATATCAACTAAATGTGCATTCTATAACAACAAAAAAACATTGCGCTAAGAACGAATTGTCCGATTTATCTTCCTTGGGAAGAAAATACTTAGCTTCAGAATATTGCAACAAATTTTATAACTACAATGCTCAGCATAAAACTTCTTTGCATAGTACATAAACCTAGAATTATTGGTATAAGTACCAGGGTCTAAGATGACATAGTTCTTGTTCCTTCACCAATGAAATGGGCTTCTCTTCAAGTTGCGTGGAGTCTCACTCCTAACTATTTTAAGTTTGTTCCCGTTAGAATACAATTTCGTTTTGATCCCTTGATTAGATTTAAAAAAACAGAGATCCAATCACTTTTAGACAATTTGCAATTGGAACTAATCATTCCAACAAACATTCGGTGCTAAAAATGTATTTTGATGGCAGTGAGGAGGACGGCGGTATTTTCTGAAGCTATAATTCACACCCATTGCAAATGATAGAGCTATTAACATTATGACGAAAATGATAAATGCTGCTCCTTTTTTAAGACTGAATTAAAACACTCTCAAGGGATATACAGATACATTTTCAAATGTTGGCTTTAGGTACTTTGGGATTTTAACCCAGAAGCAAACCTATAAAAAGCAACTTTTTCGTAGGAGGAATCTGCAGATATGAGGAGTCTAAATATTTTATAAATCCTAATTTAGGTTTTTGCTTAGTACATTACAACAGATCTGTACATTTTCAATAGATCATTTTCCTTACAGGACTACGCAGTATTGATACAGCTGGTATCTTCACCAAGATAGTCTCTTCCGGAAATTAGCATGAAGACAAAAAACTAACCTATTATAGGACCTCTTCAATTAAATAGATGGAATTAAATACATTCTAGAGACTTCCATCTATCTAAACTTTATGATTTGGAGCCCGTTTATTTAGTCAACTCAATATTCACTGTAAATCAGCAGACGGGTCTCTCACATGTTTTGAACGGCTCCACCAAAATTCATACCCTACAACAGGGGCAAATGCTTTTTACGAAGCATCGTGGTACATAGTAAATCAGACATTCATCTTTCATATATTTATATGTTTGTGATTTTAAATTCATGACCTTTTAAACAAGATATTAACCATTGGCATGGCCAAGTAATTTTAGCGCGTTTTTCACATGTTGTATTTTACAATAATGCAACTAATGAACTTTTTACTAACGTAAAGTAGTGTACTGTACTAAAAAAAATAAAAATGATTAAATTTAAATACAATTCGGCTCATCTAGGGCACAAATGCTACCAAATGCCGAAAACCCGAGGTCAATTGGTTGCTAATTGGCTGAGAAAAAGGTACGACAAAATATAGAACAACGACGAAGACGAAATTTGCGTCCTAATAGCCCTTTTGTTCCACTACGTGAAAAACGCGCTTAAAATCTTATATCTTAAACTTCATGGAGACTTCTGGTTCTTTGGATATGTTGCAATATACCAATACCATCTAGTATTAGAAGCGAAAACACATAAACCGACAAGCACGTTAATCATTAAAATACGGTTTCCATATAAGACCATGGTAGGTAATTTTTTTTAAAGAATTTGAGATCCCTTTTTTTCTTCTTACTTCATTCGATTATGTTTAAATGTTAGCATAAACCAGTATTATCTTCATTTTATGTAAGTTTTAACTTGAAGTTTGTATCATGCATCTCTTACAATGGTGTAATTTGATATAGCCAGCATTATATATATATGAGAATTTCCACATAAACCGCACGTTGGAGGGCGCTGGGGAGGCGCGAGCCACCAGCAGCGAGCGAACTAACCAGAGAGAGATTAGCGAGCGAGCGATCTCGACGAGCAGGTCGCAGAGCCAACGCTGCGGATAAGACAAGCAACCGGGAACCGACTGGCCGAGAAGGGACCAGCTCTAACCTAGACAAGAAGTGGTGTGACGAGAAGGTCGCCCATGCTTCACCTGAACTACGTGTGTTACCATTGTGAACTGAGAACCTTTGTGTATGATAAGAGAGAAAGAGATAGGTTCGCGAGTAGGCGTATCCGTCATCAATACATCCTGGAACTCTATTTGTTAGAAATTAGCTACTTTTCTTTAATTAATAATTGTTAAGTTTTGAATAAATTAGTAGAAAGAAAAAAGCCTTAGCCCCTTGTTGTCTCCCATATATATATATATATATATATATATATTTGTGTGAAGCTAGGCATTTTGATGTCGTAGCATCTTTTTGATTATATTTTATTTTTAATAAAATTTTATCGTTGGTAGTATATTTGCTTAGTTAAAATATGGGGAATAACATGCTAATAAATAACATACAAAATCTTTAACTTCATTTACTAATATTTATATAATAGAAACATTTTTTTAAAAATTAATAAATACATTTTTGTTATAAAATTTTACAAGAAATAAATGCTTAACGCTTAAAGTCTAATTATTTGTAAATCATTTTTACTTGATATTATTAAATATAAATTTGATGTTAGTGACACATGAATTTGTTACGATATTGCACGTTAAATGGTCAGTTTTGTGTATATTTAATGGTTTAAGAAAAGTGTTTCAAGTTCAAAAATTTTCATTTCCTATGCATTTTAAGAATCTAAAATCTACTCAAGTAGAAACATAAAAAATATTTCTTTTTTTAAAGCTTTGCATTTATAGTGTTTTCAACTTGATAGTCACATTACATGATTTCTTGTAACGCTCTGAAATTTAAAAACTAGGTCACTTTTAATCTACTAGGCTCTTTTTTCTTTCTTTTCGCGTACTAAGTTTTTCTTCTTATTTTACTGGAGGATTTTCTTCCTTTAAGTTCGATCTCTACTATTCATGTTCCTAACAGATGCTGTCGCAATGTCTCATCCCAAATAGTCAAGGAACGTCCGAGAAATTTTGCATTCATCCGATAAGAGGAAGTGACGTTGACTGATGGAGCAGTCAATCGCTTTCGCATCTTACATGACCCAGCAGCCATCGTGGGAATTTTTTACTCGAATAAATTTGATAAAAATGCTCCTTATTTTTTTCCTTTCATTTAAAGGTTTGTAGAAAGCTGCTAACATAAGCTTGGATTTGCTAAGTTGTTTCAGATAACGTATGCTACTAATTTAAAATATTCAATTAATTAAATGGAACTGAGTTTGTAAAAAAAATTATTTATTTCTTTTATTTTATTCATACCTATGATCATTCACTAAGTGCTATCGAAATTGACATTCAGTACTTTGAGCAACAAGGTGCGTAGGCAATGAATTTATTGTTTATTCATCATCGTCGTGTTGAAACAGGAAAACTCAGAGGGCAATACGAAAAACAAGAAGATATTACGCAATTTCTTAAAAAAATTAGCAGCTTTTTGAAATGTCAAATACTTAATTTTCATTTTAGACAACATGATGCCTTCATAAAGTGTTTTTCTGAAGTGTGTCTGATCATGTATATTACTGTACACTATGCAATCATTAGCTTTAATTTCATTTCTAGAAAAGGCTCAAAATCCTTTATGAATAAATTACTTTTCCTTTGTATTAGGGTTTTGGAGCAGTATGATTTTTGTTGTATTCTCAAGCAAAAATTACACAAACAAGTGCAATACAATTTTTTTGATTAAACACTTGTAGTTAATCTTTTGAAATCTCGACAATCCGGTATTTTCAAAAACTCGGCAACAATCCGGTCTACATTAGGCCATGTTTTCGGGACTCTAATATATAAGCAACACATGATAAAGTTGAAAAGCTTAACATTACGTTTAAAATTGCACTGTATATATATATATACATATATATATATGTATATATATATATACTAGATCCCAAGGCCACAGGAGTTTGCTATAGTACTACTGTGGCTAAGACATTATACTATCATGACTAGTTATCTTAGGTTTATAATTATTTTGCGTATATTCTTGAATTATATATATATATATATATATATGTATATATATATATATTGTATGAAAATTATATATTTCACAATAACTCTTATTATAAGCAAGTTAAAGGTCTTCCACAAGGAGGGCCTGCTAGTAACTGTTTAGCCAATATATAGTTGCACTTTTATGAATATGATAGCATTAGTTTCGATGCTTGTTACTTTTTTCGATACATAGATGAATTAATCATCTTTAGTAATATAGTAAATTATGTTCCTAGTTTTAAATATTATCCACAATATCTGAAATTATTGAAAACAAATTATAATAATGAGTCTGCAAACTTTTCAGACCTACAATTAAATGTTAAGAATATATATATATAGAACTTTCTGGAATTCAGATTTCATAGGGCATAAATATTTTTCAAATTATAAATATGAGAACAACATCTCTAAGATTAAACATAATCACAATCATATTCCTTCTCCTTTAAACCTACATGATCAAATTAACTTCCACAATTATAATTATAACTATGATACTATACAAGATCAATACATAAATTATTTTCGTTATAATAAGTGCAATAATAGTAGATGTAAAACTTGTCCAATGATAAACATGGAACAATATGATAATACTTCTAAATTTTTCTTATGTAAGACCTTCAATTGCATCTATATGTTAAATTGTAAAATTTGTAATTTTTAATATATTGGCCAAACTAGCAATAATAACAATATTCGTTTAAACCTGCATAGATCAAATACCAAAAATTACAAATATAATAACAATAATAATTCTAAAATTGAAATCAAGCACTTTCATCTACATGGCTTTGAAAATGTTGAAATTTCTATTCTTAGAATAGTCCCACAAGCTAAAAGTAGACTGTGGTGGGAGAACCACTTCATTAAATATTTTAACACTATATATCCTTATGGTCTGAATACCATACACTTTGGTAAAAATGTGTTACTGAGCATTCAACAACATAATAACAAGGAATAATTTTTATAATAGTGATAATGTAATAAAAGTTAAACGAATAAAAAGAGGCAAAAGGAAGAATAGAAATAGTAAACTACCAGTTGAGATTGCTCCTAAAATTAATGATTTATGTATTAACTTTGAAAAGTCTTTTAACATTAAACATATTAAATATTTCCTGTTTGGTTTGAACAAAAAAGAAATCAAGTATACTAAAGTTATCCTTGATAAGCATAATTTTCAAGATTGCCATGCCTTACATATTATTAAAGATATTATTAATTTTCTCATTCATAAATTCAATATAAAAGATAAAGATTTGGTAAATAGTACTACTGAGTATTGTACAATTTTATTCATGAATAAATCCTATAATAACATTAATTTTTCAAAAACATTTAATAAATATATGCACATTGCTTACCTATCAATAATGTTTGCATTAAAAAGGCTTTTAAATATAATAAAAAAATTGGTAGCTCAATTTTTAACTACAATAAGATTAATGATTTGCAAAATAATACCTTTCTTTGTAATGTAAGGATTATCCTGAATTTATAAACGAGCATCACAAACATGTTGTAACTGGCAATTTAAATATTGTTGAAGATAATACTCTTAGGGAAATTATGTCAAAAGGTACTAGTTATAGATTAATGATCTCCAATAATAATAATGCCATAAAAAAACAAATCTCTAAAGATATTTGTAACTTCATTACTAAATTAGCAATTAAATACACTTTTCCTATTGAAGCTTTTAGTGAATTTAAATGCAATGTTTTAAAAGAGTTACTGAAAAATAACTATAAAACTGATTGTGGATTAATTTACAAAAATCTTAAGCATCATATTGTAGAACTACAAGAGAATTTCATTATTGTTTATGTTGATAAAGTTCCGGGTAATTATGCAATTATTTGCAAATGGTTGTATGCTGATATGCTTAATAGACATTTTCATAATAATAATGCTTTTAAAAAATCTAATTCTAGCAATAGAGAAATTTTTAATCGAATTTCTGCTTTTTATAAAAAATTAGATTTACGCATTTCGGATATTAAATTCCCTCATATTTTCTTAACTCCAAAATTTCATAAAAATCCTATTAAATTTAGGACTATAACAAACGGCTTTAAAACTTATATTACACTTCCGGGTAGAAAGCTACAAAAGGTTATTCAATCCACATTAGACAGTATTGATAATTCGATTATAGTTAAGAATAGCTTGGATATCATTAAGTACATGCAAGATAAAAAAATTACTTCTATTCACACCTATGACTTTGAAGATTTATTTAATTCCATAGATATTGGGGATATGGTTAAAATTCTCAAAATAGCCTATAACAAATATTCTTTGAATAAAATAATTAAGTATGATAAATATCTTTCAATTATTCATCTAGTACTATATGAAAATTATATTTTTCACAATAACTCTTATTATCAGCAAATTAAAGGTCTTCCACAAGGAGGACCTGCGAGTAACTGTTTAGCCAATATTTATCTGCACTTTTATGAATATGATAACATTAGTATATAGATTCTTGTTACTTTTTTAGATACATAGATGACTTAATCATCTTTAGTAATATAGTAAATTTTGTTCCTAGTTTTAAATATTATCCCCTATATCTGAAATTATTAAAAACCAATTATAATAATGACTCTGCAAACTTTTTAGACCTACAATTAATTGTTAAGAATAATATACTAATTAGTAATATTTTTGATAAAAGATACTCTTTTGATTTTAACATTATTAAAAGGCCTTTTTGGGAAAGTAACCTACATCTCTATCTATTTTTAGAAATATCATCTTAAATTTTATAAAAAGAAATAACGATTTAGTCACAGATAATGATGTTAAGCAAAATAATTTTAAGCTTTTCCGCAATAATTGCTTGGAATACAACTATCCAAGTAACTTCATTTTTAAATATATGTCTAAATTATCTCTCTAATTCTCCTTTTCAAAGTTTAAGTATTATTTTTTGTTTTTTATTATTTTCAATTTGTTTTAGTTTGATTTGTTTAATTACAAAAAAACAATCCAGGTGGCGCCACTAATTTTTTATCTGGCTTTATCAACTTAACACGTCATTTTTAACGATCATTTAGCGTATTGTTCTCGTACGTACAGTTTTTCCCGCTCTCCGGTTATTTGCATTTTTTCATGTAAGTTTTTGCTTCATTATTCCTTTTCAAAATTATTTTTATTTGTATTTTGTTAGGATTCATTTCCTTTCATATTTTCTATTATTTTCATTTTATTTTTCTTTTGGTTGCAAATTACACGTGGTTGGTTTTAGGCCTAACTTTTCAATATTGGTATGTTTTCCTGTTATGTATAAAATTTCTGCTGAACAGGGGAAGGTAGGATCCATAAAATATATTTAACCCTAATTTTGCTGGTCCTAATTCAGCAACAGCTTTAGAAATCATAACAGGTCTTCATTTTAGTCTATTGACTCTTTTGGCTTCTTATATTTTAAAGTTCTAATTCTGTTCCATGTTATACATACGCTTAGTTAATTCTTCTATAATAGACTCTTCCATTATTTTTAAAGTGTGTTTCTTTAAATTTGGTTTGAATCTTCTAGCTTTGTTAGTGATATTATTTTGTATTATCAATTTTATTATGCCATGTATTTCTTTCATTTTATGTTACTATATATATATATATTATATATATATATATATATATATATATATATATATATATATATAATATAATAATTAGTAATATTTTTGATAAAAGATACTCTTTTGGTTTTAACATTAGTAAACTACCTTTTTGGGGTAGCCTACGCCTATCTATTTTTAGAAATATTATCTTAAATTTTATAAAAAAGAAACACATCGATTTAGTCACAGATAATGATCTTAAACAAAATAATTATAAGCTGTTCTGCAATAATTGCTTGGAATACAACTATCCAAGTAAATTCATTTTTAAATAAATTTCTAAGTTATCTCTGTAATTCTCTTTTTTAAAGTTTAATTATTTTTCTTTGTTTTTTCTCCTGTCTTTTATTAATTTCAATATGTTTTTGTTTGCTTAGTTTAATTACAATAAAACTATCTAGGTGGCGCCACTAATTTTTGTTCTGTTTTTCCAATTTAACACGTCATTTTTAACGTCATTTAGCGTGGTTGCTTTTGAATGTACTGGTATTTTTTCCGCTTTCTTGTGGATTGCATTTTGTCGTGTAAGTATTTGCTTTATTTTTCCTTTTTAAAATTATTTTTTTTATTTTTATCTTGTTAAGAATCATTTCCTTTCATATTTTATATTAATTTTATTTTATTTTTCTGTCGGTTGCAAATTACACGTGGTTGACTTTAGGCCTAACTTTTCAATAGAGTTATGTTTTGATATGTTGAAATATTTTGCTGTACGGGTAAGGTTGGATCCGTAAATATATTTAGCCTTAATTTTGCTGGTCCTAATTCAGCAACAGCTTTAGAAATCATAATAGGTCTTCATTTTAGTCCATTGACTGTTCTGGTTTCTTACATTTTAAAGTTCTAACTCTATTTCATACTATACGTACGCTTAGTTAATTCTTGTACAATATACTTTTTCAATTTTTTTTTTATATTTGTGTTTCATGAAATCTAGTTTTAATCTTCTAGCTTTGTTATTGGTATAATTTAGTATTATCAATTTTTTTATACTTTGTATTGTTTTTTTCATTTTATGATAATCTATGTATATATTTATATATATACAAACATACATACTGTAGTTTGCACGTATCTAAGGTTTTTTATGTATATGGCTTCTTTTAATAACCTTAACATCAACGATATCGGTAATAGCAACAAAAGGAGTTCATTATGACGCAAGTATGAAAAGAGTGACAATTTTACACGCCAAGAAAAATGGGAATATAGCAACTACCACTGAAATTTGAACACAGAAACTTTAATAATACTTGTAGATTCTTCTGTATTACATTAACGTAAAAAACATTACACAGCAAATTTATAGGATGGCATGGAAGAAGATCACACGTGGAAAAATGGCGATACCAGTACCATATCCGAAGTCGGCTGTGACAAGGGATATGGCAAATCATTTTCGAAACATGATACTAAGGTATGGAATTCATGTATTGCAACCGATATGTGCAACCACTCATGTGAATACTAATGGTTGTTCATGTACGTATTTAAAAGATTTTATAATATTCTTAAAATAAATAAATTATTATCTTATTATTTTCAATTTTTTTTTTAAATTTCTGAATTAATGGATATTGGTGAATCATTAACACATTTAAAACTTTTCTCAAAAATGTTTAGAGAATTGGGGGTGCAGCTAAGAATCTCTCGATAATTAATAATAATATTTTTTAACAAAAACATTTTATGAACTTTAGGTGCGGAGTAGAATCGATTGTGGCTCAAATTCGAGTACATGCAGTACATATATGTAAGGTGTTCCTGAACTCGGCCAACAGATTTGTTGAGGTAACGGTAGGTACCATGAAGACAACAAATCACCATAGAATACGGGGTCGCAAACCACGGTAATCCGGTGAAAATGGCGATAATAGTAAACAACGGAAGTGAGGGACTAGGGAAGTGGTTACATGAATGCGGGGCTTTGTAGCCTCTTGGAAGGGTTGAATGAACGAGCAGGTATGGAAAATTTCCACTTCTCCTGGAGTTGATGCAGAGAGTACTGGTCACTGCAGACTAGTACGTGTGATTCATGCATTATGGCTCAACAATAAATTTTTTATGAAATGTGTAAATAACGTCAAGCTACATATCACTTGAAGTGTATTCAACGTAGAGGACATGTAGCTTAGACTCCCCGAACCCTGGGCCTCAATTCTAAGGAGCTCTTCTTCTGGGACCAACATAAATCGCATTTGTTTGAGACCACGTTAGCTACAATGAAGGATCCGTTGGCAGAATCGTTTTCACTTCATTTCTCATCTACAACCCACTAAATTTGTTTCAACGTCTCCGTCCATTAGTATTGGTTTTGCTAATGACATAAATGGATGCAACTTCAAACAATTCTTGCGATAAATAATTGCCGTTGCATTTTTACGTTGAACTGGGATACATTGCAAATATATATATATATATATATATATATATACATATATATACGTATATATATATATACCTACATATATATATATACATATATATATATACATATCTTTATATATATATATACACTCATGTCCATAAATTAAGGATAATTCAGAATCACACAGAAATTGAACTCTAAAATAAAAATTTCACCTGTAGAATTATCACAGACATCATGAAGAAGAATATGGAAACTACAGGAATCCACCAGATGGCACGGATAGTACGTCACAATAGACGAGAGTGTAAGAGAGGTGTATACAAGGAATGGTGGCAAAGAAGTAAAATTGTTCACAAGCGCTTTAAAAGCCTTTCAGTGAAATAACCACCTAGTTATGGCACAGAGGAAGATTGGATGGTTTTTACGTTGTAGAAATATCGGACGACTGGAATGCGGACAAACCCAGCTGGAAGTATCCGAGGAACTTAAAATCGCCCAGAGTGTCATCTCCAGGCTTTGGCAACGATTCCAAGATGATGGTAATGTGAGTAGAAGTTACAGCACAGGTCGCCCCCGAGTTACAACGCCGAATGAGGACCGGATATTTGGCAGTTAGTGCCAAAAGAAACAGACGGAGCACAGCACATACCTGTCTCGTCAGCTCTTTCAGCTACCGGTACGACAGTTTCAGGCAGACCGTGTACAGACGCTTAGGGCACATTGGTCTATATGCTCGTAGGCCTACTAGATGTGTTCCCCTTACCGCAACTCACTACCGCCTGCGATTAACCTGGAGTAGAGAGCATGCATTCTGGACACAGCAACAGTGGTCTTGTGTGATGTTTTCCGACGAGTTCAGGTTTAGTTTGCAGACTGATTCTCGCCGGAGTTTCATATGGAGAGTGCCAGGTACTCGTTACCACCAAGAGAACACCATTGAACGACACCGTTACGGTGGTGCAGGATGGCTCGTTTGGGGAGGAAATATTCTTGGTTCCAGAACTAACCTACATGTTCAGAGTGTAACGATGACAGGTCACATCTATCGGGATGATCATTCTGGAACAACATGTACGTGTGTTTGGGGCGCAATGGGTGCTGAATTTCTGTTTATTTATAACAACTCCCGTCCTCACCGTGCAAACATTGTAGTCGAATGCCTTCAATCGGAGGATATCACCCGTATGGATTGGCCAGCATACTCACCGGACTTGAATCCAATAGAGCATGTGTGGGATATGCTTGGCGACGAATTGCAGCCCGTCAACCCCTCCCACCTGTCTACCGGAACTTCGGAGGGCATTGCTTGATGAATGGTGTAATATTCCCCAAAACCAGATTGATAATTTGATACTCAGCATGCGTAGGCATTGTAAGGCTTGTATTGAATCGTCCGGGAGACATACTCCGTATTAACCATCATACTAACCATGTTATACTGTTTTTTTGTAAATAGGTTCTTTTTTAAAATTTGCTCCAGGGAGTAAAAAATCGCAATTTTTATTAATTATGTCAAACATATAGCGTCTTTTTTTGCTCTTTACCTTTGTTTAATAAATAGACTTTACAAATAAGTCAAATTTGTTTTGTTTCTGTCTCTTTCTTTGCCTGAATTTCATTATCCTTAATTTATGGACATGAGTGTATACATACATACATATATATATATATATATATATATATATATATGTATATACATATATGTAATTATATTTAAATTATATCTAAAATTAAGTCGCTAGCCACTTCTAACTTTTATTTCCCCGTTACATCTTCAAGTATTAAATTTATTACCCAGTTCGGAAATAGATAACACATGGCTTTAAAAGATCTTGACACTCCTACCATTAAATTTCATTACCTATATGTCATGCTTAAATTCTCAAGTATACCTCTTCAATCAGAAGCGTACTTGAAGAGCATATGACTTCTGAGGGGGCCGCCTATTTATATGGCTAACACGTGTCCATCTCTCTCTTACAAACAGATTAGAAAATCATTTCATGGAATAAAGACGGTTAAAATAAAATGTCTTGATGTCCACTCAAAAAACAGTACAGCAATAGCCGGCAGGATAAAACCTGCAGCCTAAATTAATTTTAACTTTAATGTAAAGCTATCGAAAAATTAAAACGTTTAAAAAATTTATGCCAAGTCAACCAAAAATTAATAGAAAACGTTGTAGAAAAAATTATGGAACTTTGAAAGCAATGTGTTCTCTCTTAGCCTAAAAGCAGCTTTGCCGGAGAAAGTGCTCTACCCCGGGAAACGAAACCTATTTCCACCGAAAGCGAATATAAACAGCTCTACAATAAACATTCTCTGATGTTATAAAAAAAACCAACGCTCCTGCTCCGAAAGGAAAAGTGCCGTTCCTGCAGAAAAAGTATGGAAACAACTCCCCATTAAAAGTTCTCTGATGGCGAGAAGAAAAAAGCAAGTGAAGGGCGTGTCAACATTTGCAACGGTAAAATGTGCAATAATCCCGATGTTAGATTAACCAACATCGAATACATTATTGAAAAGCACAATCGAATCCAAGAATGAAAGAGCAACATTGAAAAAAACTTTCAAAAACAAATCAACGGTGAAAAAGATATGTGGATTACCGTAAACAAAAAATCTCTATCTGTAAGAAATGAGGTCAGTGAAATTATCAGTTTACATTTATATAATACAAAAAGACTGAGTTTTGTTTAGCAAGACTTTTCAGAGAGGAAGAGTAATATAAATGATATTAAAATTTTTATATAATATATTTTGTGTTAAGTGATATTGTTGTTTATATTTAAAAGAGAAAATAGAGTGTGTTTTATAAGAAAAAAAATATTTGGGGTAATTTTAATGTACTCTTCATTGTTTTATTTCAAATTGTTAAAGGAATTATATCACATTTATATCATACAGCGGTGGCAAAAAGGCCTGAACACACTCATTTTTTAGCGTAATTTTTGTGTTTGACTTCATTTTTCGTTGTGAAATTATCGCACTATCTTAAATAATGTTATTGATTTTAATGTATTTTTTATGCTGATTTCAAATCTACTACTAGTTTCTTAATGAATAAAATATTTTTTGTAGTAAAGCTGCCTGAATACAATAATGTGAAATATTTGCAGAATAAAACAATACAGAATAACATAATATGCAAAGAAAAATAACACGAAAATTGAAAAATACGTTATATTTAATAAGCATTTTGAAAATTACATTGTTGTCACATGTTAGAAAATCAATATTTTATGGGCCAGCCGTTTGCTTTTATTACGGCTCTACATTTTTTGAATGGAAGGCACCAATTTCAAAAGAAGATCTTTCGTGACAATATGGTTGAAGAAAAATATTAAAGCTACTTAAGTACCATGTGGCCTTTCTACTGTTGTGAGAACTTTGAACAGATTTTCTGAAACAAATTTTATTACGGACAGGGGGCAATCAGGACGACCAAGAAAAACATCTTTACGTGAAGACAGGTTATTGCACAGAATTTCACTTTCAAACAGAAAGCTTAATTCCTCGCAAATTTTTGAAACAATGGACTTTGACATCAAATGTGAGTGTGTGCCCAAGAACTGTTAGAGGAAGACTGCTGGAAATTGGTTTACGAGGCTGTAAAGCGCGCCCAAAACCATTACTGACTGAATTTCAATGCAAGAGGCGATTGACGTGGGCAAGGGAACATTCATTATGGACTATTAAAGACTGGGTAAAGGTAATATTTAGTGAAGAGGAGTCAGTTTTGTATTTCTGGCAACCAAAGTAGTGCCTATGTAAGACGACGCACTCATGAGGAATTCACCCCTCAGTGTCTGAAGCCCACAGTAAAGTACCCGACAAAAGTGATGGTATGGGGTTGCATGTTTTCTCATGGTATTGGAAGACTTCACATCGTTAGCGGAACAGTGAAAGAAATGGATTACATTGAAATACTACAAAATAAATTGCTACCAACTGTGAGAGATCTTTTTGGGAATCAGTCATGGATTTTTCAGGACGATAACGCCCCTTGTCATCGTGCAAAGGTAGTCCAGAAATGGTTGAAAGACCATACTGTGAATAGAATGAACTGGCCAGGACAGTCTCCCGACCTTAATCCGATAGAGAACTTATGGTTTAAAATTGGTTATGAAATTTCAAAGAAAAAAACTTTAAACAAACTTGAATTAATTGAAGCTTTAATATTTTCTTCAACCATATTGTCACGAAAGATCTTCTTTTGAAATTGGTGCATTCCATGCCAAAAAGATGTAGAGCCGTAATTAAAGCAAACGGCTGGCCCATAAAATATTGATTTTCAAACATGTGACAACAATATAATTTTCAAAATGCTTATTAAATATACCGTATTTGTCAATTTTCGTGTAATTTTTCTTTGCATATTATGTTATTCTATATTTTTAATTCTGCACATATTTCACATTATTGTTTCAGGCAGCTTTACTACAAAAAATATTTTAGTCATTAAGAAACTAGTAGTATATTTGAAATCAGCATAAAAAATACATTAAAATCAATAACAATATTTAATATAGTGCGAAATTTTACAACGAAAAAGGAAGTCAAACACAAAAATTACGCTAAAAAATGAGTGTGTTCAGGACTTTTTGCCACCACTGTAGTATTGGTGTTATAAAGTTGAAAGATATAAAGTTAGTTATTAGAGAAATGACTCAAATGTACTAATATAATGATACTGATTGTGAGGAAAAATAAAATTAAAGTCATATTACGTTCTTTTTTTAAACTGAATCTTAATATTTTGTTAATTATTTTATTCATCAGTAACTTTACTAAATTTAAATTTAAATTAAAAATTTTCTCATCTTCAAATTGTGTGTTTTGAAATACTGCTCACATATCAGGGTTCATTGTTTCTCGAAATTTTCCTGGTCTAAAATTTAAGTAATTTAACAACTTGATTTTGGAAATGATACAGTGGATCGAAGAGAATTCAATGATAATGATTTTATATATGTCTCGAAATATTAAGAGGAAAAACTCATTTAGTTTGATTTGTATAACTCTTATTGTTTCATATTAGCATCCCTGAACATCTGTGATTTTATCACGCAGATTTGTCAGAGAGATGTGTTGGTATTGGTATGGTGTAAATTATATAACTGAATGTGAAATGCGAAGGACATATATTTGTCTATGAAATGAATAAGTTAAAAAATTACAGACAGATTCAAAATATTTTATGTGATGATTTGAAGTAAAAGTGAATATGGTGAAAATTTTACTACACTAATTTTATGCGTTGTTGAAAAATAATTACTATACGTAATGATAGATTTTTTTTCTAGAGATGATTCCACTTTTCGAATTGAGATAAATAAAAAAGCTCTTTATTCTTATACTCTTATATTATTATATTCCTTATTCTTATATTATTATATTCTTTATTCTTATATTGTTATATTGTTATCTTATATTCTTATATTGTTATCTTATATTCTTATAATACATGTAAAAGGAATATGGACTGTTGTGTTGAATAGTGTATAAGTATTATGTAAACTGTTTTCATTTTAGTAATCATATCATTATATTCATGTCTTTGCTTTGATATTTTAACAGTGTAGTTCAGCTATGTATATTTTTATGTAACAAAATTAAGTAGTATTACGAGGGCGCCTGAGTTTTAATAGAAAACTATTATCTTAATATTTGTATATCATGTATTTTTTTTAAAATTATATTATTGTTAAATATGATATATTTCCACACATACACTACAAATAGATAGACTATGTGCTAGCAATAACACAAATTTAATAATATGAAAGATTTGGAGGAAATGTTAAGCTCTTTTTCTGGGTGAATTATAGATCTGAAAACGCAAATGTACATTTATGTTTAAGGAATTTCATTTTTATCAATTAATATTTTAGAAGTGTTTTATATTGTTTATTACTATTATAATCGTTTATTGTATGGTATTTATATTTTATTATTTGTATTACTTAAGTCTATTTATACTGTGTGTAAAATCTATTTCTATATTATGTTATGCACTGTTTTGTATATATTGAATATTTATTATGTTTGTAAGAGAGAAAGGGGCACCGTTACACCAATTTTAATATTGTAGGGAAAATGTAAGTATAATTAATTTAGATCTAAAATTTAATCGCTAGCCACTTCTAATTTATAATTTCCCGTTACATTTTCAAGTGTAAAATGTTTTACCCTGTTCGGGAATAGATAACACATGGCTTTAAAAGATCTTGCCGCTCCGACCATTAATTTTTATTACCTATAAGTCATGCTTAAATTCTCAAGTATACCCTTTCAATCAGAAGCGTTCTTGAAGAGCATATGGCTTCTGATCCCATTCATATGGTTAACACGTGTCCATCTATATATATCTCTCTCTCTCTTACAAACAGATTACAAAATGATTTCATGGGATAGAGACGGTTAAAATAAAATGTCTTGATGTCCACACAAAAAACCCGACATATATTATATATAATATTATATATATATGGAAGAATTTATATAAAATATAGAACATAACAGGAAAAAAAAATTAAGATCAAAACTAATGAAATACAAATAAGAACCTAGCGAGTCAAAATGCAATTTCGGACTTAGGACCGAATAAGTGGGGTTAAACTAGTTTGAAGGCGCCAAACTTCCCCCTTTGCAACTCGGTAGGAAAGACCAAAAAAAATAAAAAAATAGAAATTTAAAGTATAAAAATTCTAAGTATAAAAAATCCAAACTATAAAAAATCCAAATTATAAAAAATCTCATAGAAATATGAAAGAACAACCGACTACTATTAAGAAAAAATTTTCCCAAAATGTTTAAGCAGAAAAATATCAAAAGAATTACCCAGTAAAAGGATTCTTCCAAAAAGATTTTAAAACTTCTTTTCACAGAGCTTATTTCAGGAGATCCAACACTCTTGAAACCGATGAAAAGCTTTTATATGTTGTGATAAAAATCTAAATTGCACTTAAACGCATCCTTTATACAGCTTGTAAGGAAGACGCCAAGAAAGATTACATTCAAATTTGGTAGGCTATAACATGGTTGGTTGTCACAAATGTAGAAAATTGGTTGGTTGTCAAAATGTAGAAATTTGGTTTGGTTGCTAAAAATGTAGAAATTTTTCATTTTATAGGATTTTTAAGAAGGGTGTTTAAAAAATAAACTGTGTGAAGAGTGTTAAAACAGATCTTCACAGCAAAACCACTAAATGCTGACTTTGAAATCTATTGTTGTATGGTGGTTTTGAAATCAGAAATAGCAAGACGATTAATGTATTTGTGATGAATATATGTTCTTAAGAAGTTAAAAGGATAGTCATGATCTAAGCAGCATTGGAAGAATTTCTTGATATTATTAAATTTATTATTTTGTTGGTAGTTAAGTTATCATTCCTAAGTAAAAAATTCAAAACAATATTTCTGTAAATTGATAGATGCAAATTGCTGTTCCATACAGGAATTTTAATTACATGGAAACTAAAAGAATCTCTTTTGTCATAAATGTTACAAACCACTCTATTGTCAATAAGATGCAAGTCTAAATCTAGGAACTCAACCATATTAGAGTTAAAAATAGTTTTAAGAAGGTTGAGATTGTCAGGGTAGAACATAATATTTGGTTTGAATTCACTATTTTTACCAAAAATTATTACATCATCTATATAACGGTATAATAAGAAAGATTCATCAAAATATGATCAATTTTAAAAAAAATGTAAATATAAGTTAGCTAAACTATTACTGGCAGGACCACCCTGAGGTAATCCTCTGATCTGTTTAAAAAGATTTTGATCAAATGCTATGAAATTTTCTTGTAAAACAAGATTAACCAGGATATCAAATTTTTCCTTTTTCATTGAATTATGTAAATCATATTTATCATAAATTAAATGCAGAACTCTAATCATATCATCTATATCAATAGAATTAAAAAGGTCCTCGAAGTCAAAGCCGTGCATGAAAAAAACTGTCATATCCTTCGTGACTCTAACAATCTCTAAGCTATTCTTAATTATTGCTGTGTGTTGAAGCTATCGATAGTATTTTGAAGAAGGGATTGTGAAATCTTCCCAAACTTCGTTATGTATGTATTATACCCATTAGTAATACTACGGAATTTTATTGGATTTTTGTGGAATTTTTGGTGTTAAAAAAATTCGTGGGTATTTAATAGTTTTGAGATGAATATTTAATCTTTTGTTTAAAGCCAAAAGACAATTATCATCTTCTCTATTGCTGTGAATCGACTTTTGAAATGCATTATTCTTTAAAATATGATCACTTAATAATTTACTATAAAAATATTTACATATTATTGCATAATTAGCAGAGACTTTATCAACATAAGTTATCACGAAATCCTTTTTGAATATTATCTATCGATACTTTAAGGTCTTTATACATAATTTATTTTCAACGTTGAAATCCAAATTTCCAATTTCTATTGCTACAAGAGATCTAAAGTGATTGAATGCTTTCTATCGGCATTCCGTATTTAATAGCCATTTTAAGGTAGAAAGTATCCAAATCTATATTATATATATAATATATACTGGTATCTAAACGTTAAGCATAAATCGTAAAATGCGAAAAATATGGAGTAAATATTCGTAAAATTATTCCAAATTTCTTGCGGATATGAATTGGGTAAAGAAGAAACATTGGGTTTATGCAAATTTTTTCAACCGACTACGTCCTGCGCGAAACACCGGCGCATGTCGGAACGCGGAGAAACCGATTTCACGCAGCATAGGCAGTTCAGACAAGTATCGTGCAACTGCTGTGCGAAGGAACGTTGTTAACCATCAAACAAGGGAAATGATGGCATAAAGGCGCCAACTGGACATGTTTACGAAAGGATGAATCGATGGACTGCTGGAATCCTCATAATCACAAACCGAAGTGTCCCGTGTTCTGAATGTGGACCAATCTCTGATCTCAAGTCTGTGGCTGAGGTTTCAAAGAACGTGAGATTTACCCGACAACCAGTATCAGGTCGGTCAAGAGTCACAACTCCTCGCCAAGACCGATACCTGGTAAGAAGTGGGTGATGTCAGAGGAGCAATACTGCCAGAGCACTGGGTTCGGCGCTCACAATCGAAACAGGAATACAAATTTCGAGACAAACTGTTTACAGGAGACTCAATCATGCTGGCCTGTATGTCAGAAGACCAGCAGATTGCATTCCCTTCACATCTGCGCATAAACATGCTCGTTTGAACTGGAGTATGAAACTTCAACATTGGAGTGTGAAAGAGTTGGTTAAATTACAGTGTCGAGTCCCGGTTTAGTCTGAGTAGTGATTCTTGGTGGGTAACGATATGGAGAGAACGTGGAACACGTTTTGAACAAAGAAACATAACTAGAAGACATTATTTTCCATGAAGGGTAGTAATGGTATAGGCAGGCATCATGATGGACGACCGCACAGACCTCTATTTCCTTGACACGGAGTCTGTGATTGCTCAAAGGTACAGAGACGGAGTTCTTGAGCCTTAAGTTCACTTGTTTTCGAGGTGCTGTTGGTCCTAACTTCATATCCATGGATGATAATGCGTTATGTCACCGAGCGGTGCGGATTGGTAACTTCCTTGAAACGGAAAACATCCAGCGCATGTCGTGGCCTGTGAACTCACCTGATTTAAATCCTATCGAGCATGCATGGGATATGCTCGGGAGACAATTGGAGCCCTTTCGCACCCTCCAGGCCCCTTTACAGAACTGAAGAGAGTTCTCCAAGAAGCTTGGAACTGTTTGAGCCCACAACTCATTCATCATCTCATAGCAAGTATGTAAATCGCTGTGCAGCGTGCCTGGCTGTCAGAGGTGACCGCATGCCTTATTTAACTGCAGCATCAGAAATTTACTTAATGTTTTTTTTATTTTTATTTTTCTTTAAAGCTTGAATCCTTGCTATGCTCAGTTTCCTTTCAAACTGCTATTTTTGATAATAAAATTAATTATTACCATTCTTTTGATTTTCTTCTTTATTTTATAACCATTTTTACACTAGCATATCACGTTTCCCACCATTCTGATTTTGAGTTACTTCTTTATTCACATAATTATCAATTATGCTTAACTTTTGGACACCAGTATATATAATTATACATATATACATATGTATGTATGTATATATTTATACATAAGTATTTATGGATTTATATAAATAAAGGAGAAAAGCGACTCACTCACTAACTGACTCATCACGATATCTCCGGAATTATTCATCCTGCAGACTTGAAATTTGGTATACATTTTCCTTTCATGGAGTATAGTTCGGACTTTTTAAACTTGAACCGCAAGTGGCGTTACAGGGGTTAAGGGGTGTTATAAATAATTGATTCCATTTTTACACTACTCGACGTACAATTTTGAAATTGGGAAAGCAGATTCCTTCCATACAGTAGAGATCCGCTATAAAATGATTTTTGTGAAAATCGACCTTTAAGTGGCGTAAAGATGGCGTTGTAGAATTTCCATTTTTTAATTATTATATACGCACAGTCTACATATTTGATAAATAAATTCCTTTCACAGAGTAGAGATCAGCTACAAGAGGGGTTTTTGGGGAAAATAGCCCTCCCACAAGTGGCGTACCGGAGGATTAAGGGGCGTAAAAGATAAATATTTTCGTTTTTAAACTATTTGACCTACCTGCTTGAAAATTGGTAGGCATGTTTATTTCATGGAGTAAATATCCACTGCAAAAATTATTTTTGGGAAAACTTATCTCAAAGCGTATTACGGAGTGCTAAGGGGAGACATAAATATCTATTCCGATTTTTAAACTTTTATATGCTCAGTCTTGAAATTTGGTAAGCAGATTCCTCTCATAGTTTAGAGATATGCTACAAAATAATTTTCGTAAAAATCGACCTCCAAGTGGCTTTGCGGGGCTTAAGGATCGTTATAGAAAATTACTTCCATTTTAAAGCTCCTGACAGTTCAGGCTTTAAATTTGATTAACAGATTCCTTTTATGGAGTAAAGATCCAGCATATAATGTGGAAATCGACCCCCCAGGTGGCGTTGTGAGAGCTCAAGGGGCGTTAACTGATTTTTCAATTTTTAATTTATTAGACTCTCAGTCCTCAAATTTGGTAAGAAGATTTCTTTCATAGAGTAGAGATTTGCTACAAAAAGGGTTTTGTGAAAACAGCCCCCTAAGAGACATTAAGGGGGTTCAAGGGGCGTTATTGATAAATTTTTCCCATTTTTAAACTATTAGACGTACAGTCTGAAATTTAGGAAGCAGATTCCTTTCGTTGAGTACAGAACCTCTATAAAATGGGTTACGCCCCAAGTTTAATTTCCATGGATTAAGGGGCGTAACAGATAAATATTTCCGTTTTTAAACTATTCGACCTACTTACTTGAAAATTGGTAGGCATGTTCATCTCATGGAATAGAGTTCCTCTAACAAACAGTAACACAAAAATCAAACACTAAGGAGGGTTGCGAGGGGTCAAGGGGAGTTATAAGAAAATAATCCTGTTTTCGAATTGTTAGACCTGTGTACTTGAAATTTGTTAACCATGCTTTTTTTGCTGAACGGGGATCCACTAAGAATTCATTTGACGGGAACGAACTCCTGAGGGAGCAGGATGTTACTGAAGAGTGTTGACAAAAAAAAAGCTTTTTTCGAACTACAAGGATTGTAATAATGGAATTTGGTTGACATTTTTTTTTTGTTGAATTGAAATCCGCTAAGAACAGTTTTCGGGAGAACGACTTTCTACGGAATTACGGGGAAGGAAAGGGGGGGGGGGGGGTATTGATAATAAAAATTTTGCTTTTGCTCTATTAGATTTAGATTTGAAATTCGGCATCCATGTTTTTATTATGGTGTAGAGATCCACCTAAAATTGGGTTTTAGGAAATCCACTTGGTTATAGGGTTACGAAAGTACAAACAGCATTCTATAATCAATTTTAGAGATTATTAGATAATACAAATTATTAGTTCTGTCCTTTTTTGTTAAAAGGTGGGAGTTACAGGTATAAGTAAGTTTTTCTGTACAATTGAAATCTTAAAGATAAGATATAGATATCAAAAATGTATACATATAAACAGTATATATTTTTAAAACATCATGAAATACCCAGTGAAGCGGGAAGATAACATCTAGTGTATATATATAGAAAAATATTCTCTACTAAAGAAAAATGAATAATCAATAATAAAAAATTAAAATTGCAAGATAATCAGACAATATATTTTGGAAAGAATACATGAAAAATTAAAAATAACAGAGTTACCATAGCAATATGGATGCTACATTATTATAAACAATGTTTTTTAAATAATTTATATAAATGTGAGATTGAACATGTTTTGTGGACAGTCAATCTTTCCATTTTCTGTTAATAATACCTTGCAAAAACCTAAATATATATATATATATATATATATGGAAAAAATTTTATATAAAAAATAGAACATAACAGGGGAAAAAAAATTAAGATCAATTCTAATGAAATACAAATAAGAACCTAGCGAGTCAAAATGCAATTTCGGACTTAGGACCGAATAAGTGGGGTTAAACTAGTTTGAAGGCGCCAACCTTCCCCCTTTGCAACTCGGTAGGAAAGACCAAAATAAAATAAATAAAAATTTAAAGTATACAAAATCCAAAATATAAAAAATCCAAAGTATAAAAAATCTCATAGAAATATGAAAGAACAACCGACTACTATTAAGCAAAAATTCTCCCAAAATGTTTAAGCAGAAAAATATCAAAAGAATTACCCAGTAAAAGGATTCTTCCAAAAAGATTTTAAAACTTCTGCTCACAGAGCTTACTCCAGGAGATCCAACACTCTTGAAACCGATGGAAAGCTCTTATATATGTTGTGATAAAAATCTAAATTGCACTTAAACGCATCCTTTATACTAGCTTGTAAGGAAGACGTCAAGAAAGATTACATTCAAATTTAGTAGACTATATATAACTTGGCTCTTATATATATATATATATATATATATATTTGTGTTTACAGAATGTTATGTAATGTGTGTAAATTCTCTTACATAGGGCAGACCTCGAATACTATCAATATTAGACTAAATCAGCATAGATCTGATTCTAGGAGATTTGAGTGTAACAAAAATCAGAGTAAGGTTGAGATCGGGCACTTTAACAAGCATGGATTTAATAACATAGCTGTACACATACTTAAAATAGTGCCAAATACCAAACAGAGATTGTGGTTTGAAAACTTTTGTATAGGTGCATTTAGAACATTTTATCCTTATGGTCTGAATATAATATGGAACGGCAGAAATGTTTTGCCATCCTTTAAACAAAAATCTGAAGAGTCATTATTTATTCCGAAATTCGATAAATCTTTTGGTAACAACATTAAAGTTGGAATCTCAAGAATTTCAAGATCTAAGCGTGGAAAGAGAGTTACAAGAAACAGCACTACTCTCAAGAGGTCTATGTTGGAGTTAGCTAATAAATTTGATGATAACTTTAATGCAGGCTTAATTAAATCTTTTATGTTTGGAATGAATAAAACAGAAATTAAAACTATGACAGATATTTTAAGCAGATGTAAGTTTTTGGATTCCCATGGTATGCATATGATAAGAGATCTTAATAATTATCTAGTACAAAAAATGAATATCAAATTAGATGCAGTAGAAAATTACACTACAGAATATTGTACCATGTTATTTATGAATAAATCCTTTAACAAAATTAAATTTTCAGAAATATCAATCCTTTTTTCCTATTAAAAATATTATTATTAAAAAGGCTTTCAAATATAACAAGAAACTTGGTAGATTTATTTTCAATTATAATCAAGTTTCGGAGCTCCTATGTCCGGAGCAGTGTAAATGCTATTTGTATTGTGATTATATCGATGAATATCATCAGCACGTTGTCACTGGAGACCTTGGCATTGTAAAAGATGATTTATTGAGAAATTTTATGGAAAAGGGTACTGGCTTTAGACTTATGATCACAAAAAATAAATCCAACGCTGTAAAACAAATCACAAGAGATTTGGATACTTTCTACCTTAAAATGGCTATTAAATACGGAATGCCGATAGAAGAATTCAATCAATTTAGATCTCTTGTAGCAATAGAAATTGGAAATTTGGATTTCAGCGTTGAAAATGAAATTATGTATAAAGACCTTAAAGTATCGATAGATAATATTCAAAAGGATTTCGTGATAACTTATGTTGATAAAGTCTCTGCTAATTATGCAATAATATGTAAATATTTTTATAGTAAATTATTAAGTTATCATATTTTAAAGAATAATGCATTTCAAAAGTCGATTCACAGTAATAGAGAAGATGATAATCGTCTTTTGGCTTTAAACAAAATATTAAATATTCATCTCAAAACTATTAAATACCCACGAATTTTTTTAACACCAAAATTCCACAAAAATCCAATAAAATTCCGTAGTATTACTAATGGGTATAATACATATATAACGAAGTATGGGAAGATTTTACAATCCCTTCTTCAAAATACAATCGATGGCTTTCAACACACAGCAATAATTAAAAATAGCTTAGAGATTGTTAGAGTCACGGAGGATATGACAGTTTTTTCCATGCACGGCTTTGACTTCGAAGACCTTTTTAATTCTATTGATATAGATGATATGATTAGAGTTCTACATTTAATTTATGATAAATATGATTTGAATAATTCAATGAAAAAGGAAAAATTTGATATCCTGGTTAATCTTGTTTTACAAGAAAATTTCATAGCATTTGATCAAAATCTTTTTAAACAGATCAGAGGATTACCTCAGGGTGGTCCTGCCAGTAATAGTTTAGCTAACTTATATTTACATTTTTTCGAAATTGATCACATTTTTGATGATTCTTTCTTATTATACCGTTATATAGATGATGTAATAGTTTTTGGTAAAAATAGTGAATTCAAACCAAATATTTTGTTCTACCCTGACAATCTCAACCTTCTTAAAACTAATTTTAACTCTAATATGGTTGAATTCCTAGATTTAGACTTGCATCTTATTGACAATAGAGTAGTCTGTAACATTTATGACAAAAGAGATTCTTTTAGTTTCCATGTAATTAAAATTCCTGTATGGAACAGCAATTTGCATCTATCAATTTACAGAAATATTGTTTTGAATTTTTTACTTAGGAATGATAACTTAACTACCAACAAAATAGATAAATTTAATAATATCAAGAAATTCTTCCAATGCTGCTTAGATCATGACTATCCTTTTAACTTCTTAAGAACATATATTCATCACAAATACATTAATCGTCTTGCTATTTCGGATTTCAAAACCACCATACAACAATAGGATTTCAAAGTCAGCATTTTAGTGGTTTTGCTGTGAAGATTCTGTTTTAACACTCTTCACACAGTTTATTTTTTAAACACCCTTCTTAAAAATCCTATAATATGAAAAATTTCTACATTTTTAGCAACCAAACCAAATTTCTACATTTTGACAACCAACCAATTTTCTACATTTGTGACAACCAACCAAGTTATAGCCTACTAAATTTGAATGTAATCTTTCTTGGCGTCTTCCTTACAAGCTGGTATAAAGGATGCGTTTAAGTGCAATTTAGATTTTTATCACAACATATATAAGCTTTCCATCGGTTTCAAGAGTGTTGGATCTCCTGGAGTAGGTTCTGTGAGCAGAAGTTTTAAAATCTTTTTGGAAGAATCCTTTTACTGGGTAATTCTTTTGATATTTTTCTGCTTAAACATTTTGGGAGAATTTTTGCATACTAGTAGTCGGTTGTTCTTTCATATTTCTATGAGATTATACTTTGGATTTTTTATATTTTGGATTTTGTATACTTTAAATTTCTATTTATTTTATTTTGGTCTTTCCTACCGAGTTGCAAAGGGGGAAGGTTGGCGCCTTCAAACTAGTTTAACCCCACTTATTCGGTCCTAAGTCCGAAATTGCATTTTGACTCGCTAGGTTCTTATTTGTATTTCATTAGATTTGATCTTAATTTTTTTTCCCCTGTTATGTTCTATTTTTTATATAAATTTTCTCCATATATATATATATATATATATATATATATAAGAGCGAGATGAATTAACATGATTAATACTTAAAAGAATTGCAATTGCAAGATAAACAGACAACATAATTTAAAAGGAGATATGAAAAAATTTAAATAACAGAGTAAAATATAAAACTATAAAAGAATGGATGCTACATTATTATCAACATTGCTGACTTAGGACAGCTTGTATACAAAAAAATCCCTTTTAAAAAAAATTTTTCCGCATAAAAGTGGGGTTGAACATGTTTTTTGGCCAGCCATAAGTGAAATATTTCATTTAATACATATATATATATATATATATATATATATATATATGTATATATATATTATATATGTATATATATATTATATATGTATATATATATGTATTTATATTATATATATGTATATGTATTATATATATGAATATGTATATATTATATATATATATGTATATATATTATATACTAGCTTTTACCCGCTTCTCCGCTCGCGTTGATGTCTTTAAATAACTGTCAAAGTCGTTTTCATTGTCATTGGAATGTAAATAATATTATATGGTAATTTTTTTATTTCTTGACTGGAACCAATAAAATTTTACAAATTCCAAAATTGATCTTAGTTTTAAAAAAACTGAAAACGTAATTTATTATAATATTTAACAGTAAAAATTCAACAACTTGAACTTTAAAATTTTTAAAAATCGAAAATATCTACGTTTAATTTATAATTCCTCTTAAAAAGAGCTCAAAACAGAATATTATTCTAAGATGCTACTATATACCATATTATATGTCCTTCCGTCAGTTGCAAATATGTGAAAATTTGGGCATTGGACACACCGATAAGGCTACATATAGTTGGCCATGGGAAAAACGTTGCTTTTCCAAATGCACCCCTGCTGCCTGAAATGTTAGCTTTGTTATTAGCAACAGTAAAATTGGAAATTGAACTCGTTTGAATTGAAACATTAGGTCAATTGGGATACATGGAATTCGAAGTATAACACTATCCCTTTTCATGGCATATGTTAAAATATCGGTACCAAGTATATTCTGCATCAGTTTTGTGATCCAAAACCTCCTTTCTTTACATAGTCGAGAAGCATCGAGATTTTGCATAAGTATAACTGGTACATTTGATTTTAATTGAAGTTTATGTGAGGGTACACCCGAAAGTTCAAGTGAGTTTAAGAGCACCGTGGGAAATGAAGTACTTTGTTCTTTATCCATGATTGTATTCATTGATAAATATTTCTTCATTTCCCTCCTCCCCCTCACGTCGTTTAAATTTTCAATGTTGATTTTATGAACAATGTCATTGTTAGGCGCCAATATTGATCTTGCGCGCAACTATTGATCTCAATTTAAATTTTGTTGCAAGCCCGGGTAAATTTGAGCAATAAGATTTACATAATTTTCTTCTACATTACAAAATTCTCTGGAAGTAAAATATAACCTCCAGCATTTGCGTCCAAACATCCATAACTGATTTTCAATTGCGTCTCTGCATAATGTTCCGAATCTACGTCATTTTAAAGATGCACTCTCATATTCGTTTTCATACTGAATTTTTCAACTTTTGCATATAAGCTAGATGATTTAATAGAGACTGATTTCATCTGCCGGTGTACCTCCTCTGGATTACTGGGAGAATTTTTCAAAATTCACCAGCCAAGATATAATAAAGCTACTATTCGTCCTATAATATCTGTACTATCTCATAAATCCTGAAGAGTCCGATTTAACGCTTCTATAGCTTTCTTGTGAGACATCGTACTTTTATCCCATACTAAAAGCTTACATTGTTGAAGCATCCTGTCTTGAGAGCTATTTTTTCTGAAATTTCAGATGAGTGTATCTTCAAATGCAAGATTAAGCGATAATTTTAAAATGGAATGTGCGTTACGACCTTTATGCGGTACGGTCAGTAAAGTCGCGGCTATATCAGAAGAAGCCATAGCAACTGCTATCTTCTGGGTTTTTCTGAGGGTCATCTATACTAATAAAAGAAAGAGTTTGTTTGTTTGTGTGTTTCAGCTGTTCCGGCGAAATTAAGCAACCCAGATGTATGAAACTTGGCATGTAGAAGCTATAGGACGTTATGCTATTAACCTCGAAGAGTTTTTTTCGAAATTCCCTTTAGATTTTTTAAAAATTCAATTTTTATGTGATTTTTCAGTTAAATGGGGATATGACGTCATCACAATTGCCAAGTCATAATTTTGCGAAAATTAATGTTTCGAGCTGTTTTGGGGGAATTTCAAAACATTTTATAGTAAATATACTTATTTATGGTTGTATTTATTCGTTTTTTTAACTCTTAGTGGATGAATTATAGTTGTTTTTCGAAAAAATTCATCCTAAGAAAATGTTTTTTCTAAATTTTATTTTTCCGATTGGAAACACTAATTTGATAACAGTAGATAACAGTTGGAAGATGCATTGGTTTTCCAGTTAAGCCTATATTGTATTTTTTCAATAACTAGATTAAATTCGTTTAATATACACTTTTGTTTTGCTTATATTTTGAATGATTATTCCAAACCATTTATGGGTTTAGATTTAATTTTGTTGTTTTTTTTCAGCTTAAAAATTTTTGATTTGTGTATAGTCAATTGTAATTTCTGTTTTGGTTTAAGGCAGTGGCACATTTATTATTCTTTTTTCATTTTGATCTTTACATGTATTCATTTGAATCTTCTGTATTGTTTCTGGTTTTAGATTGAACTGTGTCATTTATCTTCCAGAATTTCTGATTTTTATTTTGTGGTCAGAGGTTTCATGTTATAACTTTTTTTTACAGTAATTCTAAATTGAATTGGTTTAATATGCATTTTTATGGTTTTCAGTTGTTAATGTTGATTGTTTAGATGTTTGTTTAAATGTTGTGTTTACTATTTTAGTTTAAGTGCCACGTTTATTTTATGAACTACCATTAGAGGTAATTATTTTCAATTGTTAATGTTGATTAATATGTTGTTCTAAACAATGACCCAAGTGTACGAGTTGTTGAATTTTAGGTATGATACATCCCCTTACCAAGTTGTCCCAAATGATGGTGATGGCTTCTGTCTCTTCAGTTCAATTTCTTATTTGTTGTGTGCAATCCAGTATTATTGTTTGACGGGGTGTTTATTTATTATCAACAACTGGAATAGATTTAAGGTATTTACACTTGATCATGAATCGAACAACTACTCATCTGGCGAAGCGTATAAAACTGCCATGTTGAACCCTAGGACTTACTGCTCCGCTTCTGAGTTACAGGCTGTCTGAACTCTGTTCTTTAGGTTTCCAGATTTTTCATAAGGGATATCTCTTTGCTGTATTTTGGTGAGAATTTTCAAACTGTTAAGAACATGAGGTTCAGTGGCAAAAACTTGGATACCTATGTGTTTGTTTCTTCTTATATTGAATCGCAACACTTGAGTCATCAGAAATTCTTAAGCTGGGAAAAAATGACTATATAAAATCTAAAACCAGAAACAGTACAGAAGAATCAAATGTATACATATAAAGGTCAAAATGAAAATAGAATAATAAACCTGACACAGCCTTAAATCAAAATAGGTATTACAATTGACTACAATCAAAATAAATCAAATTTTTAAGTTGAAAAGAAATGACAGAATTAAATCTAAACCCAGAAAAGGTTCGGAATAATCATACCAAAAATAAGGTAAAACAATGTATATTAAACTAATTTAGTTATTGAAAAAATATATAACATGTTTAGCTGGAAGACTGATGCATCTTCCTATCAGAATACAGTCTTAAAAAAATTAGTCAGATTTTGGTGGATATAGCGTGATTTGCTTTGTGCCAATTTGGTTGTGGTGATGCTAATATGTAAGAATACAAAGGGTAATATAAATTTTATTTATGCTTGGAGACCTTGCCAACAATTCTTGCCGGCATCAAATGAACAGATGAAGCATGTTGCTTGAATAACACTTTGCCCAGCACGCAGAACATCCATTTCTAGAGGCTGAATAGTATTAGATGTGATGTTGTTAATGTTTGAATTATAGTTTCAAACGTCGAAAAATGCCTGGTAAAGTACATTCAGAAACAGACTGCTTAGCCTGGTATTTTACGAAGACACGTTAAATGGTCATAATTGAAGACACGATGTATCACGTGTTGATCGACATACCTCCCAGCAACAATTCATAGTGAATGAAGGCTTTGTTGAATGTCCTGTACGATCACCTAACCTGAATACATCGGACATTTTTTAGGTAGGGATATATCCAAGAAATGGTGTATGCCACAACTCCATTAGGCTAGTTTTTGCGTTTTAATTAATCCCTAAAAATAACTTTAACACCTTAATGCATTAGCCAAAGTCTGACACGAACGAAAGTTCGTGCGCATGCCGGTATCACAGATGAGCGAACCCGCCTTAGGGCTGATTGACGTTAAATAAGTCCATTTATAAATGCCCTCCCGTTATTTTGAAGTGGAAATTAGGATAAGAGGTGACGTACCCGTAACTTGATCATGTTTCAAATTTACGAGTCCATCACCAATAGCCCCCGTGCAATTTTATAGTGCGATGTTAAAATTACTCTTAATAACTCACCCACACGGGCGATAATGTACGAGTATATTGTGTTATATTTTATTTCTATTGCCCCCGTCTGAGATATTTTCTAGTAAAAATACCCTACTTAGATGTAAGTCTTGTTCCCTCTCCCACGTGTTCCGTAGTAAATCTTCCCCATGACTGAAATTGCGAAAAATAACGTACATCTTTCCAATATATAATTTTCTGTAAAAAAAAAAGAAACTGAATCTAGTTTTTACGGGGAAAAAACTCTAATGCTTTAAGCGGTTAAATGTCTCTAGAAGCTTATTTTTCACTCTGACGTTGTTCTGTATTCAAAGTATTTAGATCTTTGAAACAAAAATAATTCAATCCTTACAAAAAACGTAAATAATGAATCTGGAATAAGACTGGTTTTATCCCACAGGTATTGGGAAGAAACATTACGGTTAAAATTTTAATTGATATAGCATTTTTTAAAATTATTCTTCATGCTTTCCCAGTTCTGTAAGAAATTCAATGTATGTTTTTTTTATCAAACATATTAAACTGCTTAGAAAAGAATGATAAGTGCTACAAATACACTTTCAGATTAATTTACATCCCCAAAAAATTTATTTTATTGCTTTAATTTTCCTCGACTAAACAGTAATGTTATTCCCATAAGAGCTAATGAGGACAAATTTGTTCCATAATGGCGAAATAAATATTCTCGTATAAATGACCTTAACAATTAATGCACTTTTCTACAATGTTAAGATAAGTATTGAATCTTTGAGGACATGTATTATTCGAAGATAATAACAAACAAATCCACAAGATTTTGGTACTGAAAATGTTATTTCAATAAAACTATTCAGTCTCACACATGTTTATCGGATACCAGATATTAGAAGTTGTAAAGTTCTCATCAATAATGTGACTAACTCTAGATTTAACTACTTGTTCTTCAGTGATTATTTCAGGAATTTGTTTTAATTATAAAATTCCACCAACTCTGAATTAATCAACATGTTTCGCCAATTTACTTAAGATATCGTTACATTTACTTTAATTCCTTTGCACAGACGGAATACTTCGAATTTTGATTTATACAGAAATCAACAAAAGAAGTTTATGAAATTTACAATAAAATTAATTATGTACTCCTCTCTTTCCGGGTTTGTTGCATTTTCTGACAGCAATATGTGTCAATGAAATGTAAATGCATATTTCAAGTCATATGAATTGTTCAATAATAGAAAATCGAAGTATTTTAAATCTGCACAACTATTGAGAAATTAATATACATTATTGGAATATTTGATTTTAATAAATATGATGAGAAGAAAATTCTGATTTAATAACTCAAGAATAACATTATTGATATTTAAGACACAACAAATGGATTGTCTGTCCAATAAAACATTGTTATTTTAATTCTTTCTCCGTTTGTCTTACATCGGAACATGGTCCAAATTCAGGAAAAGAATTCCAATTACGCACCAAAAATATTGCAAATATGCTCATATCTTTATAAAATCTAATAAAGTCTTGATTTTTAAAAATATTTTAAGCATTAAACGCTTTCCAACAAAAAATTATGAAAAAAATACCTTCAAACTGCAGAAAAAATATTTTGATTTTACAAATCTGCATAGTAAAAAAAATTTAAAATTTTTTTTATTAAGTCAACACATTTTAAATGCAAATATTCTTTGTTTGAACTAAAAATTTTAAAATACATATAATTGATGTAGCTCTCAGACTAATTGGAATTGGCAATCGAATGGTAATTTTTTTACGAATTTGATAAAATATTCCCTAAGAAGGAAGCTACGATGATTAATACTTGATTATTGTGATTTATCATGATTATTGGTTTTGAATAAATAAATAAGACATTTATTAACTCAAAATGTAGTATTAAAGCATAATTAACATAAATGTTAGAGCATAAACTTGTATGACTTCTTTTAATGTGATATTTTTCAAGTACGAACTTAAGTGTTGAAAATGATCATACACAAAAAACAAAGTTTTGGTTTCATTGAGTTTCTAAAACTTAACACAATGAAAAACAAAATTACATCATATATTATTTTGATGCTGCAGAACCTATACGGGAACTGTAAAAGTATATTCTAGAAAAAAGAAATATGTTCAAAAATTTTAATTGTGTATTTATAAATTTATATACAGAACAATGAAGATTGAATACTTAACAAAAAGAGGTATATATCATATTCAACAATTCTCAAAACCTATACAAGTTATTTTCCTTCATGATAAATATTTTCAGATATTAACAATACCCAAATGATTAATTTTAAAATAATTATAAAAAATAGCTATTCTTAACTATCTGCATAATTCATTTGTTTCTTGTAAAATGGCGTGCAAGAAAAGTTAAGATCAAAATTTGAATACTTTCTACTACTTTTTTTAATTAAACAGGAAAAAATCATACTTTATAAATAGCACCATGCTTCTCAAACTAGGATGCATGCCCCCCCAGCCTGCACAATAACTCTACCAGGGGGCGCGTGCATATTGAAATTTCGAAAACAAAACATAATTTTAAGAACAAATTATTAATTTACTGAAAGTAAATTAAATACATTTTGGTAATGAAAAAAAAATACATATTTACACTGATGTAGTACACTTACAAATGTATTAGCACTGCACAAGGCATTTTATAATTAGTTTTTCAATAAGTTAAGAACAAGCTTAAGAATCACCAGTGACCCCATGGGCTTGTCATATGTAAAATTATATACAAAAATTAACACTTATCTTGATAATTTGTACAGTTTAATAACCCTTTAAATGTCGAAGTGAATTTGAGTGATTCGCTCATCGAGGTTTTTGTTTTCCACGTTTGTACACGATTTATTGGGACGAGAGATGTAAAGGAATACATAAGCATATCCCCTGAAATAACTAAATCATTCGCAAGCACACTATTAGGGTCCTTTTATTGCATTCCAAAGCCTTCGGAATAATTTCATGGAAGCAGTGAACAGAAAAGATCGTACTGCAGAAAAACGTATATATTCGTCAGGGGAAATTAAAACCTCGGTTGTGTGATACATTTCTATACGCCGGTGGCTCTTAAAATAATGTCGTATTGTCACTTTAGCGTTAAGGTATAATATTATTGAATTCGAAACATTGTTTTTCTATAGAAGATTGAGGTGAAGAAAAATATCGATTATTGAGTCGCAAATATAGAAAGTTTAAGAAGCACTGCAATAGCTTGAAAATCAATGTCTTATTTTAACTGTGGCGACTATTATAATCACCAAATTTTCTCTTTTGCATTGTCTCTCTGTTATTTACTTTAAGTTATGAATTTCACCTATATTATTGATGGTAAAAGAATGGATGAGCTTAGAAAGTGTAAATTTAATATTTAATATTTTCCTTCACAAATTGTTCCTATCCAAACATATGCACATATATCAATTTAAAAATAATTTGCAATATATGCTAAGTCAGTTAATTGCATAAAATATAATAAATATATTTTGAAAATAATGTTCATAATATAAAACTATTTGAAGCGGCAATTAACTTAATTTGATATGAATATATTCGAATCTCTGCGTGTGCCTCTTTGCTCCCCCTGTAATTAAAAACCAAAAAACTGGTTTTACATCAATAACTACATATATAATAAAAAAGTAAAACAAATGTATGATGTGAATACCTTTTTAGGCGTGTTTTCGCTGAGGAGTAAATATAAAGGAATCGTAACACTCGGCCTGTTAATCTGAATGAGTTTTTTTCGGCTGCACTTGACATCAAGCACGATCGGGTCGGAAGCACAATAAACCGCCATCTTCCGCATCAGTGTTTTACCTTTTTCCTCAACCACACATGGTAGAGATTGCGGGGACAGCCGCAACCCTTGGTCCAAGGGAATGGACTACGATGACTACTTAACCCGGTACTTCACGCGCCTGGTATGTCATATCCGGAGCCGCACTTTTTTCAAGACTCCATCTAAACCTTTGTCGAAAAATGAATAGTTGCTTGTGCAGTCTTTGGTGTCATATCCTTTAAGGGGCCTTCTTTGCTAATAGGTGAATTCTAATAGTACATTTTTGGATACCGTCTCTTCAGCTATGTCATACCATGTGCGTGAATCGTCGTTACAGTTCTAAATGCATAAGCACGCTTTAAAATCTTTCTTAAACATTGAAGTATTATTATAATTATGATGCAGAAATGTGATATTTAAGTAATTCAATAGATTCAGTACGTAATAGATATAGTAAAACAGTATTTTCGGATGGAGCCAGACTCTTTGCAGGGAGGATGAGGAAGAATCGAAAGATGAAGATCGAAACAGCAAGTCTGAATACTCTACTGAAATCGATCCAGATAATTTAAAAGAGGAAGCAATTACCATCCTTGATAAAATAACCACATTATATCCAATTGCTAGAAAATGTAATCGTTAGCCTAGGACATTATTTTTTGTGTTGTTGTACTTTGCCCCAATAAATGCGCGATTTACTTTGTTAATTAGTCAGAAACCACCTACTAAACATTAAACTAGACACTGATTTCTGAAGTGTTTTGCATTTTGATTTACAGAGGAATGTAAGGAATATAGAATCCAGCAAGCAATGGTTCTACGAAATTAAAAAAAAAATAAGATTCAGTGTAAACATCACACTTTCTCGCGGCGAAGGCTAAAGGAGTGTATTAACAATATGTACTGAATGCCCTGATAAAAAGAACAAAAAAACTTAATTTACGTGTTAAAAGTGTAAAAAATATATTGTACTATCGACTTTTTTTCCCTTTTCCACCTTTTTATGCACATTTCACGGTAAAAATAAAACTTAAACACTCTTTAGTAGGAGATACACTGCACATCTGAGAAATTTTATTTTCCTTTTCTATATTCAAATATTACGATTATTTATTTACATTTACACGATACATCTGTATGTTGCACATTTATTTATTTATTTTTGTGGCACAGTGTTTCCCAACCTTATATAATATACAGCGCCATATAAATTACATAAAGATATATATATATATATATATATATAAAAGCGACTCAGTCACTCAATCATGACGATATGTCTAGCACAGTCACACCTAATATATACAGCCTTAGACATATTCCTTTCATGAAGTAGAGATCCAATGTGGAAAGGTTTTGTGAAAAATGAACTCCCAGATATTTGCGAGGGTATAAAGGGCATTGTTCTTAAATATTTCCGATTTCGAACTATTAGGCCTACAATCTTGAAATTTGGCAACCATATTCTTTGCATAGAATAGGAAACTGCTGCAAAGCAGTTTTACGAAACTCGGTTTCTAAATGAGGTTACGCGAGGCTAGGAGTGGGGGGGGGGGGTATGGATGAAATATTTTTTTGTTTCCGATCTATTAGACCTACATTAATTATATTTGGTATGCATGTTCCTTTTAATTAATTGAAGTTAACTAAGAAAGGATCTTACGGAAATGTACTCTTGAAGCCCTCAACCAGTCATTGTTTTGCCCAAAACAATTAAGACAAGGTGCATTTATTATTCCTTATCACTTGTCATAATACTTAATAAAATGAGAAAATGGAAGACTACAATAATTATAGATTACAAAGAATTTATGCTTCTTAGATTTGTAACTCTCTTAAAATTATATTTTAGTTTTACATAATATAACTACTCTTTGTGACAAGGAAACATACCTTTACAGAATTAAAATTGAGAAGTAATTTTTAAACTGTTTTTCTAAGTCAAGTGAATGCATAGCTAAGTATTATTTAGTGTATATGATCATTTTACAATATATATAAATTTTAATAAAAACCCAAGTACTCAGGTTTGAATATAATGTGACATAAATTGGTGGCCTTTGAATCATTTTGAAAAATTTAATATTTAACTTGATGTGCCATTTAGAAACTTAATTACTGCCCTATTGTATATGGATAATAAAGCGAATAGTTATCCAATGTTTGCGAATTAGCTATGGAAATGTATCAGGTGTTATTTTTAAAAATATATCAGGAAGAAAACATGTTGGCTTAATTTTCAAAACCAGTTGTTTTCCACAACAAAACATTATCACTTTCCTGTTCTACGGATAAATGCTCTAAATTTGGCAATACATTTTCTGAATTATATATATAGTAGGAGGAATAGTTAAAATATGGTTAAAATAAAAACATAAATAATTAAATATTCTAACTGTTGTACAGTATTACTATTCCCGTGTTATATTAAGTTCAATATATATTATATGTTTAAAATAAACAGCAAAATCTATATATCATTTGTTCTTTTTTTAAAAATAGGAGTTCCTTGAAAGAGAATTGAAGTTCACCAATTCCAATTCAATGCAGGAATGAAATTTTTTATAATATATATTGCTTCATGTCTAACACAATCTAAAAAATTTTGTATGTAATAATCTTTGTGTCAATTTTTGAAAATACACCAAATTTCACCAAAATTTGGTGTATTCTCGACATTTTCATCGATGTTGCAACGAAACTGCTTCCATTATTTTCTAACCATCTAGTTATATCAATTGGAGGAATTTTTGTAATGAGATAAAACGAGCTTTCGATTGTATCCCCACCCTTTTATAGGATGAGGAAATTCAATCAATTTACGGTTGAAATTCCTTTGTGATAACTATCGTCAATTTCGAAGACTTGTGCGTGAGAAGAACGGGGCATTTCTTTTCTACTTAAGAGGGGGGGGGGGGTTGGATTCCAATAGTACAAGACAGTTTCTTATGAGTTCGAATTGTAACCACTTTTGACCAATAAAATAATATTTTGTAAATTCATAATTGGTGAAAATTTTATTTGTTGTATATTAAAAGTAAATAACATTAGGTATATTTATGCAATCCATATTGAAAGTTTGCGAAGCCATATCCTCCAAAGTATTAGACAGTGTGTGCACAATTACAAAGCTTGCCTTTTTTAATTCAAAATATGAATTTAAAAAATAAAAAAAAACGTTGGATAAATATTCAAAACGGTTGCACTTTTTAAAACAAAATATTTTCAAGATTTTTTGTAATTCTGAATCAGACTTTTGAAAATACGAAAATGCTATATATGATATCAAAACTATTTATTTTTCAAATATAAGTATTTGTTTTAAATTTTTTTTATTTCAAAAAGTTAATAAAAATGTTTATGCATTTTACTTTTATATTTCCAAACAGTATTTTTTAACCTACCCAGTAAATTTTTTTTTAGAATGTTTAGTAAAATAAGCACCAGTCACATTTTTCTTTTTTCCATTTCAGGCATCTACATACTGTTATTTTAAATGAGAACTCTTGAAAAAGAGAAAGACTCCTTCCTGTAGCATAAATTTCAATTTTCCTACATAAATAAAATTTTGTTAAACAGAATTTGATGCTTTTTTCAATTTTATGTTTTGCAGTTTATTGAAAATTTAATCATAAAAGTATTCGGATTCTTATAAAATTTTATAATAATTAGGTTAGAAATAGAATTTTCGAATAGGTCTTAAAGCGAAAATATTCAACAAAGTATTTTAATTCTTTTCTATTTTAACAATGGAGTTCATTAATAGGAAATATAGGAAATCCTAAATACAATTCCAAGATATGTATTTCATTTATATGTTCTTTTGAAAATTTTCAAATTAATGTCGAGGAACATTTTCTTTATATCAATGACATGAAGGAAAAGGTCAGAAAACTACACTCATGTCCATAAATTAAGGCTAAAGAAGTTAAGGCAAAGAAAGAGACAGAAGCAAAACAAATTTGACTTATTTATAAAGTCTATTTATTAAACAAAAGGTAAAGAGCAAAAAAGATGCAATATGTTTGACATAATTAATAAAAATTGCAACTTTAACTCCATGGAGCAATTTAAAAAAAGAACATATTTACAAAAAACAGTATAACATGGTTAGTATGATGGTTAATACGGAGTATGTCTCCAGGACGATGCAATACAGACCTTACAACGCCTACGCATGCTCAGTATCAAATTATCAATCTGATCTTGGGGAATATTACACCACTTATCAAGCATGGCCCTCCAAAGTCCGGTAGACAGGTGGGAGGGGGTTGACGGGCTGCAATTCGTCGGCCAAGCATATCCCACACATGCTCTATTAGATTCAAGTCCGGTGAGTATGCTGGCCAATCCATACGGGTGATATCCTCCGATTGAAAGCATTCGTCTACAATGTTTTTAAGGTGAGGACGGGAGTTGTCATCCATAAACAGAAATTCATCACCCATTGCGCCTCGAAACACACATACATGTTGTTCAAGAATGATATCCCGATAGATGTGGCCTGGCATCGTTACACTCTGAACATGCAGGTCAGTTCTGGAACTAAGAATAATTCCTCCCCTAACGAGCCATCCTGCACCCACTTAACGGTGTCGTTCATTGGTGTTCTCTTGGTGGTAACGGGTACTTGGAGCTCTCCATATGAAAGTCCGGAGAGAATCAGACTGCAAACTAAACCTAGACTAGTCGTAAAATATCAAACAAGACCACTGTTGCGGTGTACACAATGCATGCTCTCTACTCCATGTTAATCGCAGGTGACAGTGAGTTGCGGTAAAGGGAACACATCTGACAGGCCTACGAGCATATAGACCAATGTATCCTAAGCGTCTGTACACGGTCTGCCTTGAAACTGTCGTATCGGTAGCTGAAGAGAGCTGACGAGATATGTCTGATGCTGTGCTCCGTCTGTTTCTTTTGGCAGTAACTGCCAAATACCGGTCCTCATTCGGCATTGTAACTCGGGGGCGACCTGTGCTATAGCATCTACTCACATTACCAACCTCTTTGAATCGTTGCCAAAGCCTGGAGATGACACTCTGGGCGATTCCAAGTTCCTCGGATACTTCTAGCTGGGTACGTCCACATTCCAGTCTGACGATATTTCGACCATGTAAAAAATCATCCAAATGCTTCCTTTGTGTCATAACTATGCGGTAATTGCACTGAAAGGCTTTTAAAGAGCTTGTGAACAATTTTACTTCATTGCCACCATTCCGTATATACCCCTCTCTTACACTCTCGTCATTGTGACGTACTATCCGCGCCATTTGGTGGTTTCCTGTAATTTGCATATTCTTCTTCAAGATGTGTGTGCTAATTCTACAGGTGAAATTTTTATTTTAGAGTTCAATTTCTGTGTGATTTTGAATTATCTTTAATTTATGGACATGAGTGTAAATGAGTATTGTATACCATGTTTGAAAGAACATTTAACTGTTAATCCCTGGAAAACTTCAAAAATTAATGTAAAACATACTGCCAGCAAAATAAATTTTAAGAATTTGTAAAAGATTCATTATATATATATATATATATATATATATATATATAATTATTTCAATAAAAAACGAAAACTTAAGCCATGAAGTTAAGCTTATTATTTGGCTGATTATATAATTTAAAATAAAACAAGTAAAGTATATTGATGCATATGAAACACACAAAACTTATTTTAATTAAAAAGACATTTAAAAATTTCAATATCATTTTACTTTAATTCACACAAGATATTTTGCGACGATTTTGTTTATGTACAATGCTAATCTCTCTGTATAAAAAGATTTATGGTTTGGAACTGCGAAAAACATTTTTTAAAAGAATGTATGTAATTATATTCACCAATCTCAACAGATCACAACATCTCCTATCTACTGATCTTAACAATCACATTTAAATAATAGTCCGAAGCAAACTGAAGTAAAAGAAAATTACAATTGCTTGAAACAAGGTGTTCGTAATCTTCGCCTTAACATCTTTCAATGCTAAATTATTGTTGAAGATTCAAATTCTGAATTCACTAACACAATATTGTATAGAATAAGAGTCTGTGAGGGGAGGAGTTGGCCTGCTGCTCATTATAAATTACCCGACTAGAATACTTCGCAGTTTTAACAATGCGCCGTTCATTGCGACAGCATTTCAGTCCGAATGAGAATCTATGTTTTTTTATTACCTTTAAATTGTCCTGTTTACTATTATGCTTTCTCGAAAATAAGATTTAATCAAAAGCATAGTCTCGGGATATTCGAAAAATAAGCCTTAATGTCCAAGCAATCTCTGGATTATCTGATGTTACGGATTGATAGATCAATTTGATTTTTTATTAACGTTGCACTTTAAAGCTTTTATAAAACTATTGGTGACGGACCTCGTAAGTTTGAACTTCTTTCAAGTTACAACGGTGACACCTTTGATAACACCTCACACTTGTAGCTTCAATGCCAATGTCAGTGTTATGAGCCTTGCCAGATTTAATGTTTTTAATCTGTCTCTTTACTCGGTGGTTCGTCAGTGGTATCAGGATTCAAATCCTGGGCAACTCCAGCCTTATCATTAGAACCCTGCTTAATCAGCTACCGGGGATATGAATTGCCAAAGGAGCTCACAGAATTTAAGCAGGTCCAATCGGTAGCTAACGTATTTGGTTTTCGATATCAGGTTTTTCAGTATACACTTCATTATGAATTTTGAATTTTTTTGCAAATCCCTTCATTGACAAAGTGGAGATATTTACACTAATAAAAAAAGTGGATATTCACTTTTGAAGACATCAGTATTTATTTTTTACGAAGGAAGCTTTACTGCTAACATGATGGTAAGATATTTTTCCCTTCATTATAATAAAACTAATTGTTTAGCTATGCATCCAAACTAATACTTATTTTTAGGCCACCATTTGAGTAACATTTTAAAATCTCTCACACATTATTCGTTGAGTCATAGTGATGTTTCATATCTAACTAGAAAATAGTACATCTGAAAAGATCTTTGAGAAAAAAACTTATTTAAATAAATAAAAAAACACTTAAATTACAAATATATATAATCAATTCAGTTTGAGATTTGCTTTACACAATTCTTTCAACGCACCCTTGCATCCCTAAAACTTTACATTCAAAAAAGCATATGAAAACGAAAAAAAAAAACTTTTACCTAGAAATTTATTAACACAGGTTAATCTGTGAAAGACGGAAAGGCAAAGAGTGACTTTGTTAGTTGAAAAAGGACATGTTTTGTTAATAGCAACTAGAATATGTCAACTGTCTATGTTTATAACTTGAAATGGAAGCATGGAGTTAAACAAATGCTGTAGTTCGAGCTTTTAATTCCTGCAATATCCCAAAATTCTTCACAAATCAAGCTTTAAAAAAATTAGATACATTAAAATATATTTGACAAATTTTATGTTTATCATTTACTAAGGATTGCTTAGTAAAAGAGGGAAATATATGGATGAAAAATATAAAATATAGTAATGATTAAATAAAATGTGTTTGCTGAAAGTTTTATACAATAAATATTTGAATTAGTGCATTTTCCAATTTTTTTCTTCTAAAATTCTGAGTTTTCCAAGCAAATCAGCAACGTTACGCTGCATAATTAGAAAAATTTGACAAAATTACAAAACATTCTTAATTTCTCAAAATTTAGAATGTAATGAGTGAGTGGAAGACATTTTTTTTTTATCTAAATAAATGTTTTGCCTTTTTTCTTACTATTGCGAAATACAACCTTCTCAAGGTATAGCGATCGAAAAAAAATATTTCCGCCCAGCCTAATGCGCATTTAAGCTTTATAAAGGATAACACGGTTCAAATGCGATGAACACCCTAGAAATCCATGAATTCAATTTATCAACAATGCTCTGTGCAAAATGGTGATAGGTCTGCTGTGGTACAAATAAGCTGCTGTTACGCGGTAAAAAATGATTCTTTGGTTATGCATTACCAATCCCAGGTTAGAAATAGTGATGTTGAGTCATTCAAGAAAACTTTTCTGTCATTCACAAATTTTATGCATTTAAAAAAGTGCTTCTTAAAGTTTCAACATTCGCGACCTAATATTCCATCATAATTTTCTTCGCGCCCCCTCATACAATAACAATATATTAAATTCAATAATACTAAACTTTGACGCAAGAAATACGACACGATTTTTAATCTGTTAAGTGTCACAGTCTTTTACAAACATCTCGCTCAGCCAAAGCGTTAATTTCCCCGGCCGTATATATACGTCTCTCCGAAGTACGATCTTTTCTGTGCACTGTTATCCATAATCTTATTCCGAAGGCTTTGGAATGCAATAAAAGGACTTTGACAAAATGTTTGTGAATGAATTACTTATTTCAGATTGTTTGCTTTTATATTCCTCCCCCCCTCCACCCACAATGCATCACTTGTATGCGCCTACGTAGAAAACGGTTGGCATTGGAAAGCGAATCATGTAACTTTTAATCGGCAGTTAAGGGATTAATTATCAAGCGTACACATTAACAAGATAAGTGTTAATGTTTGCATATAATTTTATATAAGGCAATCCCATGGGGCATGGTAATTAATAAACATTATCTTAACTTGGTACTGTTTAATTGAGTATAGGATACATTGTGTAGCACTGATGCATTTATAAGAGTAATATATCAGTTTAAATGTGTATTTTATTTTTTATTTTCTCAGAATGTATTTTGTTTGTTTACTTTCAGTAAATTAATATTTATTTAATAATATTTTCAATACTTTTCAATACCCACGCGACCCCCTCAAAGGATTGTTACGCCCCCCCCCCCAAGGAGGGCGCGAACCATAGTTTGAGAAACGCTGATTTAAAAAATAACAAATGTCTCAGGATGAAAATAAGTCGGGACAAATGCATCCACAATTGATTTTACAAATTTTCTGTATAATGCCCGTCAATTATTTGCCAATATACATAAAAAAAAAAAAACTAGACAGCTGTTTTTCATAAGAGCCCGTTTTGTAAAATAATGATAATAATAAAAATAACTTATTGCTCTAAAAAAACAAATTGTACACCAGTATTACTATAAATAAATAGTCATTTCTTGAAATTGGAAAAAAAAATGTATCTAAGGTGACGCTCGTGATGCCGAATACTTAAAAGTAATCGAAATAATAAGTGGTTAATGCTTGTTACATTAAAGTTCCAATTTCATATTCCTTTTATGTAAATGTTTCCAGGCTTTATGAAAAACATCTGTTATATTCAACTTTAATCCTTACATGTTTCATAAAATGCTTTTACAGTTTCATTTGTGCTCAGTAGCATTCTTAAAGCTAAGCAATGTCGCTATAAATCTTTATATGTAGATGTTTTTGATAAAATCCTTTCAGTTTTTTTCTTTCAATTTTAAGTGCCCATACGTCTCAGAAAGAAATACCATTCCCCTCAGTAATGTGCTGCTTAAAAACAAATGGGAAGAGGAAAAACTTGGAGTATTAGACTTTACAAAGTAACTAAAAGAAATGTTTCGTACAATAAGAAGAAAATCCCCTTTTTTCGGAAATGTCATATGTCATTTAATAAAAGTGAAGACAAACATGGTTTCTTTAAGAAATGTGTATAAGAGATGAAGTTTTCATTTTTCTATCAAAATTGTTCCATAAATTTTGATTAATACTATTAACACTGTCATTGTACTGCCATTAAATTGAATATTTGTCATAACATTTTTTTTTTGTTTCAAATTGATAATTGTTGATCGACTTTAGAGTATGAAATTAAAATTTTAGTTATATATTTCATCACAAAAAAGTGGTTAAGAAAATCATTCATTTTTTCCTCATTTCTAAATGTTACAATATTGATTAATTAGGTAAATCTTTCATCAAATATATAACAAAAATTACAATTAATAAACTGAACTTTCATGCATTGCTTAACATGTCAATGCATATTGAAATATTAATTTCGATAATTAATAATTAATAATCTTTTGAACAAATTTATCCACTTTTTCATAACGGAATATTGCCGTCAAATGTCTTTTCTTCTTTGTGCTTTGGAAAGAATCATCCTCTCTGTTAACAGGATAAATTGTTTGTTTTAATGCAATATTCACAAGACTGCAGCGACATATCTCATATGCTTAAACGATCTCAATCCGGTAATTCTGTAAAACGTCAAGCGAAAAAAATTAATAAAATAAAAACTTCATCTTTTCCGAAGCTAAAAGTTAATATTGTTTTACCCGTTTCAAAATATATAAAATACAAAGTCTAAAAGTTTTTAGTCAATTTAAATTATGATGAAAACATTTTTGTGACCTTAGTTTTGGGCATGAGTGTAGTGTATTTTGACTTATTTTAAATCCCTTAATGGAAAACTTCAAGTGTAATTTAATACTTTATTTAATTAATTTAAAACTAAATTTAAATGCATTTAAATGAGTTTGTTAATATCGCAACTGCCTGTAGAAGTTAGAATGCCTACAGAGTTAAGTTATCGGTTTGTTTTATATATTAAACTTGTTTCAGATAATATTCATAATTTTTTTATGAATAATTTTGTCCCTTGTACTTAGATTTTTCTATATCATGAAGGAGTTTTAAATTAAGATATTTCAAATTAATATTTTTCAAAGTTTAAAGTTGTCAGACACTCACCCCTACGTAAAACTAACTAGTCATCGTGCTTCCTTTCTTCCATATTTTCCAAATATTACTCGAACCCGACAAAATCTGGATATATTGATAGTATACATGATGCAAAACAGTAAAATAATTACATACACAAATAACTCACAGTACATTGAAACGAAAAATGATCATGCACTCTAGATCATGTATGTTATAAGGTGGATATAAAAATAATAGCTTTAGAAACAAAAAAAATGATGTGAATAAGGGAAAAAAATAGATTTCTGCATACGTCTTAATAATTATTGTTTAAAAGGAATGATATATCTTATGAAAGTTCATTATTGGATATGAAAAATCCGTCATATTTGTTAAGCCTACTTGGATTTGTTACTTTTTGCATATACTAGAATCCAGTTAAAGAATGAATTTGACGTTGAAAAATTATGTTCTCCAATAAAAATAAATTTTAAAGAAAGGAAACTATCCAACAGAAATTAAAATTAACATTTTTAAGTTGCATCAGATTCCAAACTAAACTAGACTAATGTAGAATACAAGAACTTTCTATTTATACGTAGGGTCACCTTTTGACAAGGATGTACAACATTTATGTAAATGATTTTATGCAAATGAGAAATAATATAATTTATATGAGCAAATTTGTATGCAAGTGAGCCGGATCTTATTTTTCACTGATAGTGAGCATGAGTATAAAAGTTATTAAATTTAATTAATAAATAATTAATTAAATTTAATAGAAAATCTTAAAAGAAATAGCCTTAGAATTTATTTCTAACGAAATTTAAATTCATGTCCAAAAATCTCCGTATTCGGCTGTAACTTCAGGCTCATCAACGAATTATGTTTCATCAACAATGTTACTATGTTTCCCAAAACAAAAACAAAAAATAAACATCTGCTTTTCCATGTAGGCTTTTAGATCAACAACATTTTTAAATGGCATTTAGATCATGGACGGTTTAATTTAATTTCAAGATTTTCTTATCCTTTTGCGGACTGTTTGTAGACTCACATGACGCCCTTGGCCTATTTTTGTTCATAATCCTTCATCTTATAACATCCACATATCCCACTATTGTTTAAAAATTCATAGAAACATTAGTTTACTTCTAATAATACGTTATAATAAACGTTTTTAAAACAAGAAGAAAAATTAAATGTGAAAGTTTTGACGTTTGGAATCTCTTCTCTGCTACTATCTTTTCTGTTTCAGGAGAGATTTTGATATTTTATTACATATTATTGTGGGCCAATATATATTAACCGGGATCAAAAATGCTTGCTGTGGGCCACATTCGGCTCATTGGACACGAGTTTGACACCCTTGATGTAAAATGTTCTTTTCAATTCAATCCCTTTATTTTCTATCATTTCAAACATGAATGGAATTCTATTCAAATTTTAAATATATGACAGTATTTTTGCCTTAAGTAATTGAGATACTTATGAAATCTAATCAATTTGTTGTTCAAATTATAAGGAAGAATTTCTCAACTATTTGTATATTTTTCTCGCATTACTAATCTATGGAATATTATAAAACAAATACACCCATATCAAAGTTACCATAAAATTTTTTTCCTAATTTGCATTCTTTTTTCCGCACTTAAAGACTACTAAACATGCATTGTTTCCAGTTATAATTATTTTATTTCGGTTATTTCGAAGACTTGGTTCACAACACTTTTTCTAGGATGGGCCATTTCATTACTCATTTAAGCAAATTATATTTATTTCTTTGTATATGTATATTAATCATTCTTATTTCATTGTTCTCACGCTAACATATGGAGCTCTCACCAAAACCAACACGAAAGACCCTAGCTGAAACCCGGTTCCCATTTTCTTTTACAAACGCAAACACTTCGATTTAGAAAACACCCCTATGTTTATCCATTTCACAGGATCCATATTTACTATTAAAAAGAACAATATGGACTTTCTTGCATGCGCTACAGTGAGCGTAAAAAGTCTCAGACTTGAGTCATGTGTTCCAAAATACATCTCATGACAGGAACAGAAAATCAACTAAATCTATAGAAATACGAATGTAACTATTGTAAACTTTGAAGTTGTAAAATTGTGATTTTTTCTCTTTCTTTCCTTTTTTCTTGTGTTTCAGGGTTGTATTTCTAGAAACATATCAGTGTTCAGAAGTCTAGGAAAACAGATCAAATAAATGCTTTCGAATATATTCACAATATAAATGCTGAGTGTTTAATGATAAATATACCTAAAAATTAAAAAGTTCATTCTGAAAGTATAGGCTTAGTACAACAAAATATATGTAGTTTTTCAGCAAACTTCAAGTATGAAGTTGGAGGAATAGATTTTTCTGTCCAGTTTAAAATAATGAAAATAAAATTATTTGTGAACATTAAATTAATTGCATATCCTTGATACCGATCATACAATAAGCTGATGATGGTTCACAAAGTATCATACTGATTGGATCGAATTGGAACTGAGGCATGGTCAGATTACCTCACAACATGATTTATTTTGTATATTGGATAAATACCAAAGTCTAGGCAAGGAATCGTTCTTCCACCAACAGTGCCAGCACTATTTCTCTTTGGCAGTATCAAAATTATCAGTTTATAAAATCTGTGATTTTACATTGCTTTGTGTACAACTACTCCCATGCATATCACATTTCTTGAGTTAGAAGTTGGCCGTTCACCTTTGAGTAGAAGAGTCCATATTCATTTCTGAGAGGTAATACTCTCAACTAAGTCTATTTCACCAATTTGACTGCATTTTTTTATTATAAATCTTCACCTAAACTTAAGATTAAATTTATGCCTAAGGTGCATCTAGATTAAATGTGTGTTTTCTTGATGTTATTAAATAACACATGCTCTATATGTATTACTTAATTCCTATGCCACCAAATACCCTCCGAGTACATACGGAGTACGTTATCGTTAATTCAGCGGGTCCTAATGTCTTTTTTCGGTGGCAGCAGAAACCACAAATGCAGGGGGCGGAAGTATATTTCCCCCCTTCTGTTCCATGCCTAAATTATGGAGGTGGAGATAGGTGGTATCGCCATCTATCGACTAGAAGTACAAACTGTCTCAGGTTCTGCCAACTTTCATTCCTTCAATTTCTAAAGGACAAGACAACTACAACAACTTAATATTATAACTAATTTATATTTTACTTAGTAATCAAAAATGTTTGATCTATATGCGAACAATATTCTTATATATAAAATCAAAATTAAAAATTCAAAGACTAAAACAAGCAGGTGAAAATATAAATGCCTTTATTATTGATAATGAATAACCATAAATATAAAGCCCATATAATTTTATTTGCGCGCCAACGCTTTCTTTTACTTTTGCGTCACATTACAAATGTATCATCGCCTTCAAATGCGAAATAGTGTCATTTGACGTAAATTTCTTTAAAAACAATATCCATCTTTTTCTCTATATGATAAACTTATATAATAATAAATGTTCATGTAGACAACAGCGGCCTATACAAGGATGAAATTCTGAAGTTCATTCACGCAAAGGTCAGCGAACTTTAAATCTCTACTATAGATAATACCTTTCGTCTACTTGTTTCTTAGAATGTAATCCCCATCACCATTATATAAGTCCTAAGGGCCGTGGGTAGCCTAGTGGTTAGAACATCGGACGCCAGACCAATGGGTTCGATGCCCGATACCACCAAATATCCGCCGAGTGCACACGGAGCACGTGCTTATTAAATCCATGGGTCCGAATGGTGTCGCCATCTATCGTGAGAAAAATCGTACTGTCACCTTCATGGGCTAAAAGCTTCGGCTAACGACAGGCGTATCTCTAGCCCGTTGCCGTGATGAATTCCGTGGGTCTCGATCTGACTACGTCAAGCAGGTGGCATAAGTAACAACAACAACATATAAGTCCTGAGTATACTACTGGTAGATAATACAATCCTTTATATCATTAAATATTATTCTTATTCATATTCTTATGTATTTAATGTTTCAGTAATCGATTGTAAAGTAAGTTTTTCCTTCAAGATTTCTTTTTATGATCATAAGCCATTTTAATCCAAGTTGACAAACAGGTGTAGTAAGCATTAAAAGTAACTGAAATTAAAGATTCTTATGCCCTTCATCATATACTTTATACTAACATGATACTTTATTTAACCGATCATGATATAAATTTATTCCCTTAGTTTAAGATAATAAATTTAAGTTGAAGTGTTTGGTTCTTTGCAGGTGGATTTTATCATCCTTATTCCATTATTTTACGAAAAATTATAATAGTCGCAGAGAATAACCGTCATACTTATTTTAAAAGAATAAAACATCATACAAGTTTTGCAAGAAAATAATCTCCCATTGCTCAAACATTAAGCAACAAACAAAGATATCTCTAATTTGAACGAAAATAAGAATAAGAAAATGCTAATCTATAGTTATATTGAACAGAATTTTATTTGCTTAAGACTTAATTCAACCAAACTAACTGGACAGAAAAAAATCCTTATATTGTTTAATGACCCACGTAGATGACGATGATAAACAAAAGCACTTACTGCTGAAGAAGGCTTTTTATATATATTTTACTAAAGATTTAATTCTTACGCTAGAGTTCGTTGAGCACGTTGTTTGAGATTAAGAATCCGTAAGAGAATTCTTTAAATATAAATTCTTAATACGCCAACACTCCTATCATGCTAAATGTACAATGCTTTAATTACTAAATTTAAGCTCAGAACAATGGCCTTTTTAAACGCAAGTATAAGAGATAAGCTCTAAGTTATGCTCCTTTTAAAACTGAGAAAGTACAAAGTTAGGAAAAATAAATATTTAATCCTCTCTTAAATAAAAATTGCTTCACCAACTAAGCCTCATTTTACTTAAAGTTCTTTCAATTAAGTTATTTTCCACCTCTGTTCACGCTAATGTTACCTGACATCCAATAAATGGATTTTTTTAAGGAACTAAAAGATGTTAAGATGCTGCTTTTCTTAAGGTTTATCCATAGAACATTTACGGCTGCCTTTCTTTACAGACTGGAAAGCCCGCTAATCACTTTAAGTTATGCATTATAATTCTGAACCAAGATCAGTTGATGACATTGACACTAATATGTAATAAATAATATTGTAGTAAAATTGAATTAATATAATAAAACAAATGAAAGCACACAAATAAAACAAGACAGCAGAAATCGAAAATAATGTAGTTTCAGTCGTATAATAGGGAACTCTTAGTCTTAGGAAAAACGATTGCAAAATTAATCCTAAGCCCATAACTTCCTATTTTCTCCTATATCACTTAGCTGCAAAAATGAACAAATAGTGTAAAAATAAATTTTCTTAAATACTAAAGTTCATTCTTCATAATGCTAGATTAGTTATTCTCAGCCAGTGTGCTGCAGCGCTTTTGAGTGCTACCATTGTTTTTAAATATTAATTATACTCTAATAAGAAGCATAAGATCCGGAACTTAATTATTCAGCCGTTTTATAGAAGAAAAAAACTAAGGATATTCATTGTATTCTTAAATTATTATTTCGTGCATAGAGGATAGTGTATTATAGATGATTAAAATTCTTTTAAACTTTATTTTATTGTTAATGCGCCACAAAATTTTAAAATGTTGCCGCAAAAAAACTGACAATAACAGTGTTAAATAATAGAACCAAAAATACTAAACCTAAGTTAGCTGTACCAAATACTAAGTAAAAAAAAAATATCTGCGTACATACGGCAGCGTTTCTCAAACTATGGGGCGCACCACCCCACATAACCCTACGTAAGGGGGGACGGAGGAAGCTTATGGAAAGAATGAAAATAAAATATTAATTAAAAATGATTAACTTACTGATAGGAAGCAAAACAAAGTAGATGGCCAAGAAAATAAGACAGGCGTTTCTTATTTATTCTAATCTGTTTCAATTTTAAAATGTGCAAGGAAATTGAACGTAATACTTAGCCTGTGACTTAAAATATCTATTGCTTAGATGTAACAAATAAAAAAAAGAATACTTATATTTAAATTTTTTTACGGTATATTATTAAAATAATATTATAGCTTTACGTCACACGCAAAGTACATTATTACTGCATTCTATGCATTGATATTGTATGGGACGCGAGATGGAAATAATGATTTAAAACTGGGTCACAAATATTTAACATTTGAGAATCAATGGTGTAAGGCATAACTTCAAACATTTAAATGAGTTTTATTTAACATTTGGTAAGTTTTTAAGAAATCAGTATGACACTAAAGTAATAATTCTCTAAATGATACATCAAAATATATTTTTCTTAATTTAATTTTTTTTTTAAAATTAGTACAGGTCGCCGATTAAAAGTAATATAGGGAATAGTTGCTAAGTTATTTTTTCCCGAACTGCAAATATAATTCTTAAATACGTGAGTTCAGTAATTTTTATATAAACTGGTGTGCAAAAATTAAGCACGAGACGGTTTTTTCAATATTACTTTGTACAAAAGCATTCCAAATCAACACATTTAATACCGTAAGATCCCCAATACGTAAGGACATGAGTAATGTAAGCAACACTTAATAAAAGAGAAATCAGAGGGATAAAAAGAAGCTTTATTGAAAAAGTAGCATGGAGCGCAATGCGACTGAAGGCCGAAACATCCCTGTGATGGGTGTCCAGCAAGAAATATCCGGTCTTTAGTAGGGGATATGATCTCCCCTGACTGCTAGGCAGGTTTCACAGCGTCTGCCCATGCTGAGAATGAGGGTGTCAATGAGTTGTTGAGGCATTGCTGCCCATTCGTCTTGCAGCGCCAATCGAAGCTCCGGAATCGTTACTGGTGGTAAGGTACGAGCGGCCAAGCGTCTGCCTAGAAAATCCCATACATGCTCGATGGGATTGAGATCCAGAGATCGTTCCGGCCAATCCCTACGTTCAATATCCTCACTCTCTAAGAGCTGTTCGGCAGCTACTGTGCGATGACATGGTGCATTGTCGTCCATGAAAAGGAACTGCGGACCCATAGCGCCTCTAAAAAGACGCACATATGGAAGAAGAATCTCGTTACAATAACGGGTCCCGTTGACTGAACCTGCGTCGAAGATGAGAAGGTCTGTACGACTACCAAGCATGATGCCTCCCCAAACGAGAACACCGCCACCTCCATACCTGTCCCTTTCAATGATGTTCGAGGGATGATTGCGGCTTCCCCGCTCTTTCCAGATAAGTATGCGATGAGAATCGCTACTCAGACTGAATCTGCTCTCATCTGTAAAGAGTACTCGTCCCCATTCATTGTCTCTCCAATTCCGGTGTTCCCGGCACCACAGAGAACGCCTTCTCCGATGGGCAGGCGTTAGAGGTACACACCGTACAGGGCGTCGTGCAAACAGACCACCACCGTGCAGTCTTCTGGCAACGGTAAAACGCGATACCGGTCGTCCAGTCGCCTGTGTCGTGTGTCTAGCGATATCTCCCGCTGTCTGCCGCCTGTTTCTTCTGGCCTGTAAGGCAATTTACCAGTCATCTGCGGGTGTGGTTCCTCGTGGACGACCACTACTGAACCCCCGGATTGCTGTTCCTGTAGTTTGAAATTGTCTCCAAAGTCGTGAAACGATGCTGTGAGCAATTCCGAACTCTGCAGCCACACTTGTCACACTGCGACCTTCCTCCAACGTTCCAATGATTCGACCTCGGGTAAAAGCATCCAGATGTAGTCTAACAGATTGATTGTTCGCCATTTCTCGCTGAGGCAGCAACTTGGTGTGATTTTAACTGCTATACGGTGTGCAATTTCTTTGCCAGAAATACTAATCTTACACCGACAACATGCTTTACTACTCTGACACTCCCCCATTACGTCTACCTGCATATTTGCGCATGTACTACCGTACATCACCTCACTTAATCTCCTGATTGGTCTTTCAGTCCGCTCTGCCTCTTCTTTCAGCTGATATGCTAATTTTTCGACTTCGTCCTTAATTTTTGCACACCAGTGTAGTACAACGCTAATTGCATGTCTAAAACTGAAAAAGAAAGAAAACAAATTCTTAACGTGTCCCTTTTTCTCCAACACAAATTAGCTCTTCCCAATTTTGTAAAAATTCCTTATAAAAACGTGTTTAACATTCAAATCATCTCATTTCTTAGTTTAAAAAAAAAGGCGTATTAAGATATTTTTCTGAATAAAATTTTTCTAAAATCTCTTAAAGAAGCTATTTCAAATATTTTGTTCTGTGTAAAGTCTTTCAAAAAACCCTAATGGTGGAAATGATTCAAATGAATTAGATAATTTAATCCCATCATAAAGAGAAAAAATATACATCAAGCTGTGATATAGTAATGAATACATTTGAGTGCTTAATCTTGGTTTATTTCTATGACTTGTTTATTTTGCAACTAAAGTTAAAAGTAGTCTGTACGTAAATAATTTTTTTTAAAAATACTTTTAAGAAAAATTGGTTAAGATTATGAGCATTGGAAACTATGAAATGTATTATTTTTCTTTATGCAAAGACGAAAAAGAGTTAAAATAAAATGATTTAAATAATATTTAATTGGTTGCATAAGTTATCTTAGCAAAATAAAATAATTTCTCTGAAGTGTTTTACACTAACTTATGTTTTTGGAATTTCAATCTACTAAAATTACTCTTTTTTTGTACAATTTTTAATATTTTGAATTTATATTAATTTGCCTTTTTAATCACAGAAAACATTTACATTTCTGAAATTCAACTGTTAAAAAACCCTCATAGTAATTCATGTTTATTTAAGCTTATGGGAAGTTTAGCAATTATATGATTTAGTGTATATTGGGAAAATTTTCGAAAGGTAAGGCAATGTTTGAATGAAAAATTATAATTAATAATATTCATAAAACAATGCGGATTTTTTTTAAGTTAAAACGAATTCAAAAAAATTAATTATACCTAATTTTCACAAAAAAACTCTGATGAAAACATAAACCCTATTTTAATTTTTTTAATTATCGTAATTTTGGAAATGTAACTATGTATTTGTAGCAAGAACAAGAGCCGGGTCATTAGTTAAAGTTAATCACAAAATCTTTTCTCATAGTTGTATGGAAATTTGTACTTCTTATTAATTTTAGTACAAATGGAACATAGTACTTAAATAATATTACGCATTGACAAAAACTAAACGAGCTTAGAATCATCATTGTATCTCGCATTTTTTTCATTTGGATACATAGAAGAAATTAAGATGATTACATATGCCACCTCAAATAGATAAAACTCAACTAGATAGTTAATGATTAACTCAAATAGATAGATAAACCTCAAATAGATTTATATATATATATATATATATATATCCCAGTTATACAATTTGTTCCGCAATAAACATGAATGAAAAGAGAGATTGCAAACATATACTGATATAAAAATATAAAAAAAAAATGGTTTGTTTAACTTCAGACGTCATGGTATTACCCACCTACTTACTACATAAATCCTTGTAATACTAGTAGTAACCAAATAACGATGCCTTCGGAATTTAAAAAGCATAAAAACACTAATTAATACACATAATAATCATCAACTAATATAACAAATACACATATATCGAAGCCTTCAAGTGAATAAATATTTGTCGAGTATTAAAATTTATATTATTGAAGAAAGTATAGTTTTCAAGCGCAGTATACGTGTAAGATGCAAAAATCGAAGCAAATGATAATATCAGCATGCATGAAACAAGTAATGAGGCTGTTCGTCTTAAAACTACTTTTCCAAAATTAGTCTTAGATTTTTTTTAAAAAAAAGAACACTAATTTTGTGATCAATCGTAATCAATTTTTGAAAGAAATAGTGCAGTTTTATAATATTTTCAGACTAAGTCAACCAAATTTTCTTCAAAAGATTGATTTCGCTCTGTGCGAGTAAATTGATTTGGCGATCTTTAAATAACTCATTAAAAAAATGGTAAGGATATTGGTATGGTATTTTATCCTTTTGAAGGATAAAAAATTATATATTGACCTATTAAGGGGACACAATACGATTTAACTGATAAAACATTGGTCAAAAATTCCAAATCTAATATTATTAGCCCATATACTTTTCTAAACGCTCGCAACATTTGAAAGTTCTAAGTTTAAAAGACACAGAGTTGAGAAAACGTTTACGTTTGTTTTTATTCACGCCCCAATGTCAAATTAAATCTTAAAACTGACTGATGAAATAACAAGTTCACCTTCATTTAAAATGATATAAGTTTTTTTTCTTCTATTGTGCCTAATAGTTGGGAATTTTTGTCATTTGCTGCAAATAGTACATGGAAAAAAGTTGGTATGCATTTTCCAATAAAAAAAATACTTTTTTTAAAAAAAAAAATATTTGGATTTAGAATTTATACATTGTTTAAGGAATTTTTAATAAGCATTCACAAAAGGAAGTACTGTATGAATACCAATCATGTTATCACAAAACACATACTAACTTTTGTTTTACATAGTTTGACGTACTTATAAATCAAATTTCATATATGTACGTTAATTTTTGTAGGAGGATAGCATTTTATAATCACTTCATAAGTTCCAAGATTCCCCCTTAAAAATTAAATGATTAGCTTTTTATGGAATTTTGAGAGAACAAAATTTGCTTTACATTATACATACACATTGGAGGCAACCGAAAAATTATAAAACTCATTAATTTTTTTTTAAAAAAAATGTGTAAATCGTATCATGTTTCCTCAAACCTGGAAAACAGTTGAAAACCCTCTATTTTTTTAAAATTTAATCATTCAAAATTAACTGCAGATGAACCGTATAATAACTTCAAGTTTGTTAGTTTGTTTGTTTGACTACTCTTGAAGTGAATTTTGTACGTTTTATAACTTCGAGCTCTTAGTGATTTGAAATTTAGAACCTGAGTGATTGTTTTGCGGCGTAATGACCCTTCCTCAAACTCCTTCAAAATTTTGTCACTAAGATAAGAAGATGCTTGTGCTTTTAAATTCTGCAAAACTATTTTGTGAAAACTCTGTTCAAAATATATATGAAGCTTTTTGAGTAAATGAAAACAATAAAAATTTGCAGTTGCTGGTAGATGAGATAAGGAAATAATGAGGCTACACGTCTTTGAATGATGCATTTATTGCACGCAACATAGACACTAGGAAGGTGAGATATGTTAAAATACTCTCGAAGTACTGCATAAGTAAAATCCAGTTTTTTCATCAAAATAACAATAAAAGGAATTTGATATGATCCAGTAGATCAATAGTAATTGAAGAGGAAACAAGAATTTGTCAACGTTCATTACCTTTGCCTAATTGATAATAGTACACATTTTTTTTATACGAGGTAAGATTTTGTACAAAAACTACTGTTTTCAATATTTTATTTATTTTTTTAACTATGCTGAAATTTACATTATGCATGTACTCTATGTGTTTCCTATATACATTTGTATATACTGAAGTGACATTTTTGAAATATTCTTTAAAGACATTTAGCCAGAAAGCAAATATCGTAAAAAAATGACAGGTTTCAAGAAATCCATAGTGATTGATAGTAAAATTTTGTCTTTAAAATAAACTATTAATATATTTTTTTTAAAAAAAGTACTTCAGTATAAATTAAATGTCTTATTAAGATACAGAGGAAAAATTTTAAGTTTTTTTTTCTTTAATAGTTTCAGAGAAAGCGGTACATCAAATGCAATGTTAATTGTCGTAACAAGAATTTTGTTGCATACATAAAAAAAATCAAATTAATATATAAAAAAAACTGTTGTCTTGTAGATGCTTCAGAAAACACTTATCAAATATAGAGAGAAACTTTTGAATTCTGGTAGTCTAGGAAATTGTTAAGAATATGTGAGCATGCAAATCCACAAAGAAACCTTTCAAAATGTTAAAAAATCACATATGCCCAAATCATTAATTTTGCATATTGATACATTTTTGCAATATATTTATGATGCGTTATGGCCAATTTTCCTGATAGTAATCCGTCAAAAATGAAAATTCTTCAAATATTGATACAGAATTTGAGGAAAATGATGTAAATGCTATAAAATATCTCAATAGACAAAAACTGGAAAAAAAAAGCTAGTATATGCGTTTTCTGTGTGGACGATCTAATTAAAAAAGAAATGAAAAAATTCTTAAAAGAAAATGAGAAAAAGCTAGAGTTTAAAAATAGTGCCAACACTCGTTGTAACTCATACTTTTTGTGATAAAGTGACATTTTATGCTAAAATTGTAAATTTTTCAAAATGACGTTTTTAAAACTACGCGTACGTTTTTCTCAGAATCTAATGCTTGAATACTCCTTAAAATGTTACTACTTATTACTAATATGTAATTACATGGACTGAAGTGAGATTTTTTAACCTCTTAATCGTCGGTAAATTTATAAGAAAACGGTTCTAAAACCGAAGGATTTATGAATTCTGATAGGAATTCTTCATCTTAAATACAGATTATTTAATGAAGTTCGGATTCAACAAAGGATTTTTCAAACACTATCAAATATTATAACGATTGTCATAATAGGAGAGAACGATTAGATAATAGTATTAATGTAATCATGAAAACATAATGTTTCGTGAAGGATTGCTATATTCTCTATGTATTCTAATTATCCTTTCATTTAAGTTTACGAAATCAATCTATTAATAGTTTGGAGATTTCAAATGGAAGTAATCCTTTAAACTTTAAACATGACTCATTACTGGAATCAGATTAAATGTAAATCTTATTTCAGAAATGAGATTATAATATAAATCATTACGTTCAGGAAGATTTATCTTTAAGAGAATTGTAATGCATTTGTTAATTAATTTGTCTCAAATTTGACAAAAATCGGAAATATACGCCTAGTCTTTGATCATAGATCAGAAGAATTCAGTTTAAGCCGATATTTTCCTATGTTGAAGGAAATTTAGTTGTACATACGTATATATTATGCAATTATAAATGCAAAAATGAAACAAAAATGTCAGACTGCCTGGTAAAATAATGTTTCAAAACACTTTTTGAAGTATCCAGTCTTCAACATTATACAGGGTGTCCCAAAATGCCGTTTACAAACTAGGAGGGGAGGTACAGAACACCGAAAGGAACCATATTTACAATTAAAAACATGGGTAGAAAGTGAAAAATGGTGTTATACGCAAACTACCAAGGTCGCCATGTGTGGCTTCCTCATTTCAACATGGACAGTATGTGATGCATATAATCGAAACGTTGTACGAAATTAAAAATGGAGGATACCTACCTCATCTGTGGCCTAGGCGCTAGACAACGAAGTAAATGTGCTGCTGGGTTGTATGGAGAAAGATATCCAATGAGGTGGCAAATGAATCATCAAAAACGTTCGCTCAGGTACAACAGAACCTAGTGGAACATGGATCTTTCAGAGTCGCGATTGAACGTACTCAGCAGCCGCGAACAGCACAAACACACGTATTCGATTACGGTGTATTACGTGATGCGGACCGAAATCTCGGTACCAGTGTACGGGAGCTTGTCGTTGCAACCAAAATATCTGGAACATCTGCCCATCGTGTACGTATATACATGCCAATGTTTTAATTGTGAACACATCCTGTGATGCTCTTATGTCATAAATTTAATTTATTACTGTTTTTTATGTATGTAATAAGACGTCTTACACTGCATTATGTACTAGCCTTACTCTCTATGTATATCATTTTCGTTACTGTTACGTTTTTGCGCATGCTTTCTTAGGTTATAATGGCTAGTCAGGATGCTCTCTACATCCCCTCCAAGTTTGTACATGACATTCGGTGACAACCAGCATACTTCCCTAACAAATGCAGGACAATATGATTTAATATGCCAGTATTTTTTACTCGAATTCTTTTGCCAGTACATAACATATTGTATACTTCATTTATTATATATATTGGCCCTAAAGTATTATGTTTTAAGAAAACTCCAAATGTTATGCATTAATTAAATAAGAAACATTTTTACACAGTATTAATTCTGCTGCAAACTCAACAATTTATAGCAATATTTTGAAAAGCGTTAAAAAGATTTGAGAATGCCATTTTTGTTTATCAAAGACAAGTAGGTACATTTGTTTGTATGTTTGACGATTAGTGTTATAATAGTGTCTCCATTTCGTCCTTTACACCCGACGTTCGAGTCCTATAAGATGAGCCAATTTGCCTCATAATGCATATCTGCTGAAAATGTGTATTAGCAATGTAAAGAGCTTGAACCTACATAAATTTAGCATACGTCAATCCTTGTTCAGGATAGTGCTTGGTCTGGGAACACTACACAAGATCTGTGCTAACACTGCTGCCAGAGTAATGCTAGTCACAGATGTACAGTGATTTTATTGTCCAAATTAAGGTCATAATTTAAATAGCAGTTGATTATGGTTTTGAAGTCAGTTTGAAGTGCCTCTCTGAGAGTCATACTATCAATCATGCTCGATGTAACGAGACAAATAGGATTAATTTTTCTAGACGAGTTACCGTACACGCTTATTACTGTTCTTTCTAGTTTCAACTCGCAAGTGCGGATGTATCACACAGAACGAAGTGAACCGTCTCGCATTTCTTACAGGTATATGAGATCAATATAAATTAATGGCAATATAAATTTATTTTTATAGATGATCAACAAATAATTGGTTATTAAACTAACAATTACATGTAAAGTTTTGACTAGTTTCAAGTTTTTTTTCATATACTATTTAACTTACGAGTACTGAAATACAATTAAGATAAATATGTGATTCTTGGAAGAACATTATTATCAGACAAAAATAATATATAGATAAATATTTGTAGTGGAATTTTAAATAGATCTTGAATTAAAAAATGAAATATATTAGTACTTTTTAAATAATTACCATTCAAATATGTTTAAAATTCTAGCTAAACATAAAACAATTTGGAAATTGAGTTTTCTCTTAAAGAATTCAAAAGTATATTTAAGAACATTCAAATTGCATCAGCAATATAAAATTTTAAAGTAGCAAAATAACAAAACAAGTTATTTATATAAAAAGCGATACTTATATTGAATTTGATAGTAAATTTGAAATATAATTTGTTTAATCACCGGGGATTACTTGAAAGTATATTTCAGAATAATTTATTGCTGCATTTTGACTTTCTGTAAATAAAAATTTAAAAAGTATTGTACCTATAATCATGAATCATAAATTATTAATTCTTAGGAACGTGATTTTATTTGGATAAAACGATAAGATGCATATCATAAGTAAGCTCAGAACAATAGACTTATAAATTCTTTGAGCCGCAAATGAACTTCAGGTTACAATCTGAGAACACTTAGAAAAGAATAAAAATAAATTTTGATATTTTTTCTCAAACTATGGATTGCAAAGCTAGTTACACCATTTGATTGGAAGCAAGATAACACATTTTCTAATTAAATGGTTTATTCTTTTATAGAAATCATGGATCCAACAAAGTATGATATTTAGGTAAAAGAGAATTGTTGGTCAAAAGAAAATGAAATCTGAGAAATGAAAGTAGTGGTTTTTTTTCAAGTGAATTCTTCTATTTAATTTTTAAACTCCGCATAATTTAAAAGATTGTACTACGAGATAGTTTTTAGTAAAAGGCAGTTTTCTTTTTAAATTTATGAATACTTATTCCATATATTTAAATAAACCTCTATTTAACAAGATAACTTGCAATTTATTTATTTTAATGAATTGCAAGTACAGTACTAATAGTCATTTATGAAGAAAAATAAATAAATGTTTTATTAAGTAATTATATAATACAGTTACAGTTCTCCTTAGAGATTTTAGATAATAATGTTCAAGCATTTACAAAAAATGTTGTAAATTTATCTATAGTACCAACACTAAGTTATAATTACTTTTCCCTCTACATGTGGCTTATCTCTTTTGTTATTTCATCTGTTAATTTAATGCATCAACTTATACAGCTGCAGAATAATATGCTGACATTTTAGTCATAAATGGTTTTAAAAATTTCTAAAGAAAATTAAATTGTAACTAGAATTTACGGTTTCTCACAGAAAGAAAATTATATTATACATAATATTTTTTTTTACTAATTAGTTCTTCAAAAGGACGCTTCTTTTTTGAAACACAATGTTTCTACATTTTTAGCTTTAAAGATTAGAATTAATGAACTCGTAGTATAAACATTTATTTATTTTTATCAAAAATATATAAAGAGAGAACGTGATAGCCGATTGTTTATGATCACGAATTGACAGGTGATATTAATCGAGTTATGAATTCGAGTTCTGGTGCCATTGAAGACCAATCATAATACATAAGACTAAAAGTCCTCCGATTTGAGCAGTGTGGAAAATAAAACGATGGGGTGCCAGATCAGGTGCTGTCCTTGTCACTGGAGAGTGGTAAAAATTTACGAGGTCTGTCTCTAATATCCTTTGAGCAGCTTCAAAACGCGACACTTTATTAAAAAAAGAAATCTTCTAAGGAAACAAAAATCAACCACTGTCGCAATACAAGTTCCGAGCGAAGTGAAGTAGCTTCAGTATTAAAAAGGACACATTTTTCAAAATCTTAAAAGAGCATATCAAAATAATTTTAATTTTTAAAAATCCTCCATATTAAATTAATAGAACTTTCCGACTCAATGCACGCCATTGATATTTTACCTCTGGTAAGTTACATTTCTCTTATAATGCATTATTTTTCCGTATATTGAGGAAATCTAAATTCCAATCAAAGTAAAAATTTAATTTGATGAAATAGTTTCCTTTAGTGTATATTTTTGATAATCAAAAAGTGTGTTTTCATAAGTAAAATAATTCCAGGTGAACTATTCAGCTAGGTACTCCCATTTTACTCTTTAAATTTAAAAAATTGATTCCTACTTCATAATAACACCACAGCAATCAACGGGAGCTATATTATAAGGTCTTAAAACTCTTATCTGGTGTTGTACTCGTCTATCGCTAAGTATTTCCCTCAAATAGAAAAAATATCACTTAAAATCTGTCATTTATTATGGTTTTACATGCATAAGGTTAGTTTCATGTATTATCTTGTATTTACTGAGTTATTTCCGTGATTCAGTATCATAATAATTATTCACAATTTTATATAGATTTTGTATTGTATAAAATAGACCACTAAATGAATTCATAATTAAAGAAATATATTGGAAATCTCAAGATATTTTCTGTTAAATGCTACCGAGAACTGCTGCTCATTAAATAGAATTTTTCAAATTCTTCACATAAGCTGGAATGAAAAATGGCGCACTACGCTTTCGCAATAAGAATCTTACAAGGATTCAGGGAGAGTTAAGTACCAGATAGAGGGTGTCCACGGCATCATTTAATTATGACTCACTATTACTAATAATTGTAGCAGTAATTAGCAATTTGTTTTCATTTCGCTAACTACGAGAAGCATTCTCATGCAATAGCAAATAAAATTTCATTATCATAGGTCACTAAGATGTCCTCGGTCTATTAAGTATACGATATGTATGTAAACAGTGCCATTTTCTCCATTAGGAACATGAGGCGGACGCTCAGGGACCCGGGGCCTGGAGGATCTCTGAAAATCTTGGCTTACTCAGATTTTCTGGTTATAAATTTCGATCAGCCAGTGCCAAGGAAACCTGCAGATCTTCTGAGTCCAGTGTTGGAAATGAGCTTAAAACGGCACTGTTTGCAAATATACATCTAAGTGCGTTTTAAGAAGAAAGAATGATTGCAATGTATTAATAATAGTTCTTGGAGAGATTTACAATGAACCGCATTGTTAAATACTTGTTTGCTAATATTGATAGAAAATTAATTATTTTTAGTAAGCTGCAAGAAAATATTTATCTATGCCAAACGCACGTAAAATATTTATAAAGTAATTTGTATTTTTTATTCATGGTAAAAAAATGGAGAAAAAAACAGTCATCAATCTCAAGTTCATCAAATTCTTTATTCGACAGTTATTCTTAGAAATAATATTTGAAAATAAGATATGATTGAATTATCACCAATGAGTAATAATTACCCTACTGTCTTAACCCTCAGTTAGCATAGAATCAGTATCTTTGTTCTATTAATGATACATACGTTTACGAAATTGTACAGATACCTGCAACGAAAGTATTTTTAGCTCGCATTTACTGAAGCTGTTTTCCTGTCGTTAAGAATAGGTACTGAAATTAAAGGACATTTGAGTCCGAAGTCTAAAGTTGGTAATTAAAAATTAAAAATTTCCATGTGTGTTGCAGATTTAACTCTAAAAGAACATACTTATGCCAATGCCTAATGTTTCTGAGATTGATGCTCAAGAGACCAAAACTCATACACCTTAATCAATGCTGTATTAGCACATTCTACAAAAAAAAACTTAATACTTTTTCAGCGAAGAAAGAACAATAGAACAGTCTGAATTGCACAGAAATACTGTTAAAACGTGACAGATATAAATGAGAAAAATAATTCTGCTCGCCATGTGTACTATAAGTTTTAATGGTTAAACTGTTTAAAGGTTTTTTTTTCTTCCTTTTATAAAAGCATTAAGTATATAAATGTTTATTATGATATATAATTTGTTGAAATTTCTTTGGAAAAATATTACATTAAACATTTAAATTTGGTTGATCAGTAATTCAAAGAATTTGTTTTGAATATGTAATTTAATTGTGACATAAAAATTGTGATTGAGTTTGGGCTTTGTATCTAACGGTCTAAGAAAAAGCAAAGTCAAGAGCACGAATGCAAATAATAAAAAAATATATATCATAATAATGCACTCGGGCAAAAAATTCTTCGAAGAATATTTTAGATTTTACGACTATAAGAAAGTAAAAGAAGTTGAACACAACTTACTGGTTTGAATGCGGAATTCTGGCAATAAATAGGAACATATGAGAGAGTAAATTTAAATATGTTTTCTTTCCTGTATATAAATTTTACGTACTCAATTTGCTACCATTTATTTATAACTCCTTGTATGATAGATATTATTGATCAGGAAATGATCCTGTGTATAAGTAAAATATCATTTTAAGACTAAATTTCCTTAAACTTATATATATATATATATATATATATATATATAAGAATGTTATTCTTTTACTGTAAAGAGTTAAGATATTTTTAAATATTTCAAACGAAATATTTAACATACTGAACTTTCTACTCACTGAATTCATAAAACTCATATTTTTTCTTAAGTGATCATAAAGTTAATTAAGCTAGAAAATACATCACTGAATGTCTGCACATAATGTATTATGAATTTATACTGTTTGTTAATTTTAAAATGTCTTCTTTAAAAATAAAAAAAAATGTAAGAACAATATTGCTTTAAGTGTTACACACGTAATCTTTTTGATGAGAAAAAATAATGATAAATTGTGTCTATATTAAATAATATTTCAAAATAGTTATTGTTCTGTATTCTGAGCAATGAGCCTGTAGTATAATGATAGTTGATATTTCTTCTGTTCAGTTTTACTTAACAAAATGCAAAAGTTATAGCAAATGTTTATAGGGAAAAAAACGTATTTTGGATTCTTCAAAGTCACTTTCGATATTTTTGTTATTTTTAAAAAAAATCAGAATATATATTTAGTATAAGCAATTTTAGAAGAAAAATAACTTTAACTTTTTTAGAAAGAGACCAATGAAAGCTTTTCAACTGCTTCTCAAATAAAATTCACTTTTCTTATCCAATTGAGATAAATTACTTAATATATGTCGGTTTGTATTAGCCCATTTTAATGGAAACGATTTCTAAGCACTTCCAAATCCTCACTCAAAATGGAATCGAAATTTCACTATTACGCTGCCCAACATAGAAAGAGAAACACCATTAAGGATAAATATTGCGCATAAATATGGGAATTTAGAGGGATAACTAGCTAAATATGCAAATGATTAAAAAAAACGGGGTAAGAAGATGAAATATGTGGTTATATTCACAATCAATTGACCATTAACTGGAATGTAAAAGTTCAAGAAGTTCTGAATTCTCCAGAATGCACGTTTGGTGTAAGACATGTTTGAACGATGATACCCAAGACAATCAGGCAATCGAACGATTTTACAAAGGACCAAATTACATGCTTACACTCAGATAATTAGCCGTATGACTCATTCAAACTAAGTACAATATGGAACAGATATGTAATCAAAAAAAGGCAACATGTTACTGACTGTAAATATCTCTGACTGACTACATCTTCTGACGTTCACTGCTTGCTGCCTTATTTTGACTGAGCCTTTTACTTCATCAAGTCAGATACACACGTGGATTAACCAACTCTGCAAATAATAGGCACGGGATGGATCAAAATTGCTGAGAATCTTAGTGAATGACCAATCTTTCTAAAAGATCAATAAAATGCACACATTGAAACTTAAGAGGAGATGAGGTAACGGTATCACAATTGAATACTTATACTATTCTGGGGTCTCTAAAAGAAGCTTTGAGTGTTGTAATACCTGAGAAATCAGTTCCTTTCTTAACGAGTGGCTGAGAATTCCTTTCCGCAAGTCAACCATAACGAAGGTACCTATTTGAGTTAAACTACTGACAGAATGAATTATGCTAGTTTGACCACTGTTAGAGAATGGCACATGACTCGTAAACGTTGCATTAAGATCTGAGACATGAAGGCATGATTCTATGAGGAAAGATAGCAATTCATTTCTGATTATCTTTTTAGACACACAGAAAGCGTCATAGTACATTTGCTTCAACTGGTTGAGCTATCTCACATTCACATACTGGTATTTTCCTGCAGAATAATGCGCAGCAACAGGCATAAGTCCCCAGCAGACGAGCCTTGTAGATGTCCAATATATTGTTTTACTTTATTAGTATAAAGCTTTTTTTTAAAAAAAAAACGTATTTTTCAACAAACAACCATGAAATTGTTGAATGAGTTTTTTACGATGAGCACAGTAAAAATGGATGTTAAGTAGAATAGCACTGTTTATGCAAACGTCAGCACTGTGACATAGCAAGGAACATCATAGGTGTCCAGTGTGAATTTAACTTAAATAAGAGGAAAGACGCATTTCCAGACATTCCCTGTACATATAAGTGAATTTCTAAGTTCATAATGGCTAAAAGAAATAATGAGGATGCATTTAAATATGGTTGGATGATCAGCAAGCTGGAAAAAGGGTCTAGTTTTATGAGTGTTGAGAGAAAAAAGCTTGAAATTGACAAAAGTGTAGTTTCTAATGTTTGCGCAGGATTTTAAATTACAGGTATAGCTATAGAAAGGTCTATTAATGTCAATCTAAAAAAGCAATGGTAAATGATGACCGATATATCGTTATCCAGGCTAAAAATATCGGAATCAGGCATTTGTCAACATTGCTAATTAGTTTTTATGGTAACCCGACGACAGGTATCACGGTTTGCTGTGACCTATTAGTACATTGTCCTAAAAACTGAATTACATAAATAACATTTCATTCATGGTACCATTTTATATATATATATGTAAGTGGTGCCAAGAGCACAAGGATTGCTCGTTGCATCAAAGAGTTTACTATCTGCTAAATGATGAGAGACATTTAAGTCTCAGTAAGAATTCACAACACCATTTGATATTGAAGGAAGTAGGGTTAAGTGATATATTGTAACTCTGTAGTGTTAATTGCTTGCCACCCACAGGATTTTTTAGGTACATATATGGTTTAAAAATGTATTTACTTTATAACACTAGAAAAACATGCAAATAATTTGTTAAGTTAGATTTCGTGCATAAATATATTACGATTTAAAATTTAAGAAAAACCGAAGAAAACTTTTAAAGATAAGCTTGGGTTCCAATACATTTACATACTGATGAGCAATTAATATGAGTGAATATGAAATGAATGAACTGGAATATATTTCTGTAAAATTTAAAGTAATTTTATATTCATTTTAGAGGTACCTAAAAATCACATACGTATTTCAATTGTTTTTAAAGAACTTATAGCATTATGTGTCCGTGTTGACTACTTGTACTTGTCTATTTAAATCACACAGCAAATTTCTCGTTTTTGTATTGTATATTTTTCTTCAAATTATTTCAATTAGTGTATCAAAATTATTGCGATATAACTATTTGTATAAATTTTGATTGTAAAACAAATATATATTTTATGAAAGGAATTTTTAGCCATTAGTTATTGTTCATCACAGATGGAAAACTACTTAAAATGTTACAAAATCAAGAAGACTTGATATATTAATTATATTTGTTTTTTTTAAATTAAAATTAAGGATATTCTTAAGCATGGAATAAAGGTTTATGCTTTAAAGTACAGTATTCTTTGCAATGCATAATGCAGACGAAAGTAACATTCACTGAATAACAATTATTGATAAATTTAGAAAAAACACCATACAAGTTAAACTTATATTCTGCAATTCTAAAATATATTCTTAAAATTACCAAAATAATTGGGTTTTTTTCAGGGAATAACTAATGCGTTATCATCTTTTTAGAAAAACATCCCATTTTTTTCTTAAAACTACTCAATATGTTATACTACATTGCATAAAGTTAATGCATTGATGAAATCATTCTGAAGTGATAGATTCTAAAAAAACCTGATTGTATTGCATAATATAAATAAGTATTAATTAAGAAATTTTATATGCTCAAACAATAACCTGCTTAAAATGTAAAAGTGTCGAAGATACTTTAGTGTTACATTATGTTCATTTTTGACACACAAAAGAATTTTCCTTCAGGGAAAAAATCTAATCTTGTCTCGTTCATAAGATATGCATCTTTTTTTTTCAAATTTAATTTAAAGTACACCTTCAATTAGCAATTAATGGATCTTACACATTTGACAGAATGTGGAATCTTTTAATTAATGTATTAATATTTAAAAGAGAATAAAATATAAAAAATGTAAAATATTTAATTTCTGAAAAAAATACACCCTTTAAATTTTAATCATCTCAGTAAAGAAAAGAAGTGTTATTCTACAGTTACTATTCTACGCTTGTTGGTCCTTTTTAATTGGTTAAAGGAACGTTATTGTAATTAGATGAAAAGTTTAATCTTTTTAACTATGTTATAGAATAGATTTAATAAGGAAATTTCCTGTATAAACTAGTGAAAAATGCCTTTTTTCTAAAGTGTTTAGTTATTATATTTTATTATGAACAAAACTACTATTTTAAAACAATGTATTGTAAATCACACACATACAGTCATAATTTCTTTCACAATTTCTGTCATGAATTATATCAAATTTCTAGTTTTGGATTACTTATATTTAAGGAGTTATTTCCATATTTTGATTCATTTAACTATATATTTAACAGATGAATTTGGTCGATTCAACGTGTATGCTAACTTCCTTGTACTTGGAACTTGCCTGTGTAAATAACAAAAATATCATCAGAAAGGTTTCCGACAATTGAATAGAACAGAAGTATAAAAGTTCAAGCTTGAAATAATGGCAATGTTTTGATTAATTCAGGAAGATTGTTACGAATAATTAAATGCATTTAAAATACCTAGATAAAGCTAAAAATATTACAAATATTTTAAAAAGTATATTATTTTTAAGTCCCTTTATATTTTTTATTAAAGTATCAATCCTTAAAATTCATCTAGTTAAATGAAATTATTACTGCCCTTCAAAAACATCTATTTAGTATATATATATATATATATATATATATATATAAATACTTTTATAATCTTATTTCCTTTAATTTTCTGTAGTTTTTTTTTCTTGGGATGGTGTTCTGGATGAACTGCAGTTTATAAAAAAAGAATCTCGTATAAGGTTATTATCAAGTATTATTTTATATTTCAAATAATTCAAAGTTTAATCGAAAGATAATTTTTATGAAAATATGCTTATACCATTTAAGACATTGAAGCAAAAAGTGGCCAGACAGAAGTATTCTGATATTTTTTTATTTTTTTTTTAAATGACATTACAGCATGATCACAATTTTAAATTAAAATTTATAACAAAGAGAGTTACGATGGATTTAGAAATGATATTGGTTTATGTAAAAACACATCCACCCGAAAAATGTTCGCGTTTTCTTAAACCTAGTCTACCAGTGTTTCTCTCGTGTGGTCGCAGAAGCCGAGTGATCGTGGCTCGCAAGTCACAGTGGGCTTTACAGTATTGAAGGTCTTAGTACCACTGAAGATCAAAGGAGTAGATTCACTAAATTGCGCTAAATTGTTAGACTTCAGTTTAGCACGTAGGGGTGGTGTAAACATTTGTAGAATGGAGGGTAAAGGGGGTATTCAGTGGTTCTTGTCACCACTGAATAAAACTAAACTCCAACTAGAACTAAAATCCAAAATAGACACTATTTTGTAACATGCTAAAGATACCTTTCAGATTTCAAAATCGAACAAATCCACTTCTCGGCAACTGATTACCAGTAACTTGCATACATGGTGCATCTAAAAACTGCAATCATCACACAATGTAGATAATATTTGCGATGGTGCTATGATAGAGCGCCCTGGACGATGGAATAGTACACGTGTCCTGATACAGCCGTATCTGTGGAATGCCTTACCATGCGAAAACATGGTTTTTAGCTTAGAAAAACCAACGATTACTGGACACATTTGGTTTGTATTTAGGGTACTTTGATGGTTAACGGTTGCTGGGCTGCGGGGCCATTTATACTCATCTTTCGAGAAGGTCATAACCTTTTCCTGCAGATTATCGCTTATCTTCATACTTCACACATCGGGAAATGAGAAACTTCAAAATCCATTGTTTTTTTTAATATGTATCATATTATTTTATTACAGTCATATATCTAATGTTTACAGTTTATGATACTAATATTGAAAACTTAGAGTCTTGGAAACATGATATATAGGTATCAGTAGTACAACTTTAATTGCTCCATCACATTTCTATAACGTTTAAATAACTTTCGTTTAAATGAATTTGATATAAAACGTCACTCAGGTGACACATTTGAGTTGAACACATTTAAAAAAATACAAATAATTTCTTGTAGGTTGTTTACATGTGTGAATTTTTAAAAACAGGTTTATTTCAGCATTTTACTAAAATTTTAATCAGGATAATGCATGTGAATTATTATAATCCAAATCTATATTTTTAAAGCTATAGCGACAAATCGTATTCCTTATTTCTGTATAAAACGTTTCATGAAAAGTTACTTTCCGATGCGTTTAAAAAATAATTTACTTTTATACTCAATTATTTAAAGAACACTTAAAGTGTTTTGAACAAAAGTAAATCTTAAAAAGCTCCAGTTTCTTTGAAACCATTTTATTTATTTAGTGTCTCATGAATTTAAAATATTTCTTGCAGAAACCTTCCTTGCGGAAGGAAATAATCTTTAATTTAACACGCATGCTCTTTAAAAAGCATTGGTTTAATAACGCATATGTTGAACGACTAATATAACAGCTAGCGGTTTCATTATTTCATTATTCTGTATTTAGTTCATTATATATACACACACACACACATATATATATATATACATATATATATATATATATATATATATATATATATATATATATAAATAAAATAAAATAATCGTTCTAAAAATTTCTTTTTTCTTTAAACCTTACAAGAAAAATTTTAAAAAAATATGTAAGCATCCAAGAATTGAAGAACTGTTATTTTGCTGTAGAATTAATTATAAGCGAATTGAATTAAAGCTATTAAATTGTTCGTTCATTTTCTAACGTTATCAAACAGCAATGAGTATTGTAAAAGATGGTTTTGTAAAATTTTGTAAGATTATATGTCATTTTTTCTTTGAAATTAATATTTCCCTGTACATTTCTCTATCAGTTGGTTGATTCAAAAAATATAATGTCATTTTGTAAACATAAATTAATTTTTTCTGTTTATAAACTATACATCTAACATGTTACAAAAACGTATAATATGTATAAAATTTTGGAATTTTCAACTGGATGTGCAAGCCAAAGAGCGTTAGGAAGTATCAAATGCTTCTTTTGCCACCGATTTTATCCGATCATTTACGCATAAGCACATCAAAGTATTACAAACACTACTATTGGCAAACGGGTTCAGAAAATTATTTGTATATTCTCAACGTTACAATGTGTATAAACATTGACTGTCCCATCGAGGGTTACTGATAATATAGCCATCCATGGTACATCAATACCTAATTGAAAACCTGTAGATGTCATTTACTATATAGTTACATTACATTTTAAAGTTTAAACTCTTTACATCTAATCATCGTTTTTTTTAAACTGGGAATTCATCATTTTAACGCATTCATTCATTTTGATCATTTTTATTACCACACAATGCATTTGAGAATATGGCGAGAATAAATTGTTGAAACATAATTTTAATATAATTATTTTGCTTGCACGTTCTTTTGTGTCATTAATATGGGGGAATTAAAATATGAATACATTTATAAAATACTTTGTTGAAATGTAAAGTAATTTCAACACATTTATTTGAACTAACTTTAATAGTTCATGTAACTGTTTATTCAATAATTACTGCCCATGCAAGAGGTTACATGTAACGTCTTGAAATGCTGAAATAGCGTTGATGAAGTTCAAGGAAAATATGCATTTGAATCAAATAAAGACAAAGTAAAAGATCTGTAATAACAAATTTTCTTGAATTAACTCCGATGCATTTTTTCAAAATTCCAGCTCGAGATATTTTCGGGAAAAATATATGTTAAGAAACTGCAAAAGTAATTCAATACATGCACCCTCATTTTTAAAGACTGTGACAAAAAAGGGGAGATGATTTTACAAAAATCACATCTGCTATGCTTATATAAATATAAGTGTGTATTGTCTAATATCCAATTAATTTACTTGTATAAGTTATAAATTTAAGACAAAGTCAAACATTACAAGCCGACATTATTCTAGATATTATTAAAAAAAGCTGAGTCTCGAAGATCTACGAGTCTAGATGATAATGTTTCTTTGAAAATTTTTGTTATTTGGATTAGTTCTGTATTTTTTAAAAAAATTTATGTCAATTATATAAGCAAAATGTTAACATAATATCCAAAGGAAGGATAGTAGGTTGAAGAATGATATTATATTTGGATACTATTTTTTTCCAAATGAAATAATTAATATCCAAATAAGGCACAAAATGATTAAGTTTGTTTTGGTTAATGGTTCACACATGCTCAGAAAAAAAAGATCAACATACAAGATATTTAAATTCTAAAAGACATAGGTAATATCATCTTACTGATTATATAAAGTTTTTCAAAAAGGTATATACACTTGTTGTATTCATATAACGACCTTTTGTAATAATGCGGTGAGTATCAAATATTTTCATCGGCACATTTCTATTATTATATAAAACAAGTATACAAATGCTTTCATTTGATTCTCTCGTTTTTTTTTCTTTTCAGAAATACGTTAATATATAAGAAAAAATCCTTTAATTTCCTCCTGAATATATTTTTTTTCCAAAATTTGTAATGATCTTGGCCGCCTATGACGGCTTGTTCCTGAGATTTTCATACGCATCACCTTTTTATTGAATAGTGTGGTTTGTTCATAGTACTGATCTCAATAACCTCTTTATTGCAATTTCAAAACTATCTGTTTAAAAATTACATTGTTGTTTCAGTTTTGCTTACTTTTGTTTTTCTATCACTCTCGCATTAATTTTTTACTTATATGGAACTTTCAAAATATACAGAAATATAGTTAACCCTCTTCTGTACAAATAAAATACATTCCTAATCCTTAACATTATAAAACAATTATATGTGTTTTCACATTAGTAACGCTTTTTAATTACCATTCCGATTAGAAGAAGCATATCAAATACGATGGCTTATTTCGGATTTCTAAAAAGATGCTACACGAAATTTACTCAAATTCACACACACAATGCTAGTGTTTTCATGAAATGTAAGCACCTGCTGCACGTGGACCGCTGTATGGCCCAGCAGCCTTTTCTGAGAGGCCCGGTCATGGCCAAGTGAGAAACAAATTCAATTATTTAAGAACAGTGTAACAAAAATAAGCGTGAAAGACTATCAGTAAAGCAATTAGGTCTACTAATGTTCTTACCAAATTACTTTTTTTATAGTATAATGGAAACATGAGGCTTGGACATGGAAGAAAAGAAATTTAAACTTCCCCATAAATAAGTAGAAAACTGCATAAAAGTAAACATTTGGGCTTGTGTGTTTATTAGAATTTTTAATATAGTATTAAAACAAATGCCAAAAAAAAGAATTTTAATATTTTCATGAATTTTACTTTGTACTATGTTGCTTTGGTCTCAATGTTTTTATTCCTCCTTATCCATATGTAGCGGCTCGAGTGAAATACCTATGCATGTGGACTGGTAAATGCACCTAATGTAAATTATATTTTGCAAGTGCCGAATGTGTACAAAAACTCACTAAGTCCACAAAGGACAACAAATATGCATTAAATAAGTAGTAAGCAAAGTTTTCACCATTTATCATTCATTCTTACACCACACTTAATCGTTCGCACTTAAATCAAACCGTTTAACCGACAGGTACTGAAAAAAATCCTCAAAATATGAAAAAGGTTTTATTGCCTTGTACATTCACTTTCAGAAGTTAAGCACGAAGATGTAAAAGGCAAAAAAATCAACAAATACTGCTTTGATTGACACAGAATTCGGCAGTAAAGTAGCATATATATTTGTACATAAAACAATATCAATAATTATATATCGAAATGAAAAAAAAAATAAGTTTTTGTATGTTATCAGATAATGTCATACTAGGGACTTAAAAGGAATTATGTATAAAGGGAAAATAAAAAGCATAAAATGAAAAAAAGGACATTAATAGGGTATGTGACCCCCCCCCCTCTTCTATATGCAAAGTTTACGCCTTTTGATCATGCTTTCAATTAGGTGGTCAACCACCGCAGAGTCAAGCAATCTCCATTCTTCTTGTAGAGAAGTTTCCAGCTCAATAAGAGTGGCTGGAGGTGGAAAACTAGAAAATACAGCACGGCTAAGAGCACCCCAAATATTTTCAATGGGATTAAGGTCGGGTGAATATGCTGGCCACGCCAAATTTGCAATCCCTTCACTCACCAGATAGTCATCGACGATGTCAGCTCTATGGGGACGTGGGTTATCGCCCATTAAAACAAAAGTATGGCCAACTGCTGCAGCGTACAATCTCACAATGGGTTCTAGGACTTCATCTCGATATCAGACAGCCGTCACAGAACCCCCATTTAAAGATGTGCAGGTCGGTGGGTATCCTAATGAAATCCCTGCCCACACCATAATGCTTCAGCCTCGGAATGCGTGATGTTCGGTAAAGTTTTGAGGCTGATTGCGCGTTCCTTGTTTACGCCATATCTTTATACGCTTGTCATCTGGCTCCAGAGCAAATGAGACAAATATATGTAGAGTTACATATGCAGAAACTTGTGCATTTCATGCAAATCATCTAGTGTGTTTATTGTTAATTGAAGAACAAATAGATTTGGCCAAGATTTTAAAGTTGTGCGAGTTTTTCATGGTATTATTATGAATGAAACTGAAACACTTCAAAATGGATTCTCCCAAAGCACAAATACTAAATTCCATTCTGATTGCTCTGATAATTAAAAATCTAACTCCCAATTATAGCAAAACTGCTATTTTTATATATTTGTTTTCGATTATATATATGTATATCCCATGTGAAATCAACACAATTATTATTAAAATTTTCTAAGATACTTATTTACACAAATGCACAGATGCAATTATTCTATTTTGATATATTTTAACTATAAATTTTTATTTGGTTTTGCTTTCAATCGGGGACAATATTTAGCGAAGGCTTTTAAAATCATGGAAATAAAAAAAAATAAAGACATAAACACTTGTGTACAAGTTGGACATACTTAAGTTGAAAAGTTGAACATGTGGAATTAGATCTGAGATATGTGCATTTATTTTTTGATAGTAATTATGGTAAAGGTTTATGAAATATTGATATTTCATTTGTTTCCTTCTTTTGTATGTAATCATTATGTCAGTATACTGTTTAATTGTTTCACAATTTTGCAATTTCTTATGGTAAGCAGTTTTAAATAAGCTAATTAACATTTCATTATTTCACTAGCAATCTATTCCAACTTTATGCTTTCAGAAAATAAAAAGAAAATTATGAAATGAATTTTTAAGAAAGTACTCCTTTTACCCATGAGACAGAAATTAAATAGGAATTAATCTTGAATCTTCTGACATAAGCAGTTTATGAATTCAAATAACTAGCTGGAAATTTCAGCAAATGATTTAGTATTTGCATGTTAAAAATACTAATACCTATAAGAGTGTTTGTACTTTAAGAGTTATTTTTGAAATAAATAATCAATTAATTCTTATTCTTACTTGGCTGTATTAAAATGGGCGTCACATGGCATGTATACATAGAGGTATGCAGTAAATCTTTTTCTCATATCCCTTTATGCGTTTTCCATTGCAAAAGTGTTTATACTATTATCAAAACAAATTTAACAGTTGAATAAAAATAAACTACTTAAAAAAATAAATAAATAAAAGAGAGCCGTTAATAAGTGAGCTGAACCATGAAACAAAGTAAATAGAATAATTAACTGTCCATGCGTTACCAGATTTAATGACTTAATCTATACTAATAAAATAGAGTGTCGGTTTGTATGTTTCAGCTATTTCGTCCAAATTAAGAAACCCAAAAGTGTGAAATTTGTCATGTGGAAGCTATAGGTCGTTATTCGATTAACCTTTAAGAGGTTTTTTCGAAATTCGTTTCAGATTTTTTTAAAATTCCATTTTTATGCAATTTTTCAGCTAAAAAAAGATATGATGTCATCAGCCGTATCATCTTAACTTTGCAAAAATTAATGTTTCGAGCAGTTTTTCTTGGTGGGTGGGAGCACATTTTACTGTAAATATATGTATTTATGGTTGTAATTATTCATTTTTTTAATTCCTTGCGTTGGAGTTAAATTTGTTTTTCGAATATAGGATCACACACACACACATAAAAAAATTTTCTTTCTCAATTTCGTTTTTCATTTTGACAACATAGGTGTACTTACATTTGAATTTCGTTGTCTATGTTGTGATGGGAGGCCGGCAATAGAGTTGGTCCCCAAAAAATCCGTAATTTGTGTATTCCCCTTGTTTTCTGGATGTTGTTAAAATTCCTTAGATCGGGGAACCGAGTGAAGTCACCCGGGAACGCAAGGGTGAACGAACGCATAAATTTAACTAAAATTGTAACTTTGCGCTTGGGGACCAACCAATGAGGTTGTTTTGTCAAATAGTGCATGTAGGCCCAAATGGAGAGATTTGCCCTCCTTTAAAAGGGTACCGCGTGACAATTTTCATCAGCTTTTAACTCTTGACTTCCGATTAAGAAAGAAAAACCCTAAGTCTCGTTGTTCGGTCGAGACAATGTCCACCTCCGTTCAGATAAGTGAAATTCTTAATGTTTATTCATTGTTCTCTCATTCTTAATTTTAATTGTGTTTAATTTAAATTCTAAATTTTTAATGTAATCTAATTGTAATAAACTAATTTAGTTTAATTTTAATCCGAGTAATTTCATTAGTTTTGCGTTGTCTTTGAATTTGATTAGAAAGTACTAACCACTATGTTGATGCGGACAAAAGTTAAATAAGTGAATCTGGGTAGTTTTTAAGATGTTAGTTAAATTAAGTGGAAATTTAAGAGTAAATTAATGAGTGCCGCATCAGTTGTATGAGTTGTATTTTTCACTTTTCCGAAATTTCATATAAGTAGGATGTAATTTTTCAGACCAAATAGGCATGCTATACGGATGGAAATGGGCAAAATGTACTGTTAAAATATACTGATTTTCAGGCCATGATTTATTTCTAAGCTTAGATTAACTTATTTACATGCAAAAAGAATAGCTTAATACTTTTTGGTACCCTCGACGGGACTGTAGTTGTAAATATGGCTAATATTGAAGCTCTTAAGAAATCAAGAAAAAAATGAAAGATCAGCTTTTACAAAAGCTTATAATAGAGTTGAAGAACTAATAGCCCTAGAAGGTGTTGATATTTGTGAACTGGAAGCAGAGCTGAATGTTTTCAAAGAGAAAGTTGATCGTTTAAGAAATACCCATTCGAATATCCTAGACCTTCTTCCCGAGAAAGACTATGATGCAGAATTTGAAATTGTAGAAGATTTTCGGGATAAAGCTATACGAATTCAAACGAAAGCAAGGACAATAAACAACGATCACTAGAATGTGAGTAGTGTTTTAAATTCAACTAATGATGACTCTGTTGTAACTAATTCTGTTCGAAATGTTGTCATTGATAAAAATAAGTTTAAATTACTAAATTAGAATTACGAAAATTTGATGGCAATATTAAGAAATGGCTTTATTTTTGGAGCCAATTTGAAAAAATACATGTTGATCTTTGTATTGAAGATTGAGATAAATTTCAATATTTATTACAATCTACCGTTGAAGGGTCTCGTGCTAGAGAAGTGATTGATAGTTTTCCACCAACTGGCGATTCTTATCTAAGAGCATTTAACTGTTTAAAAATTCGTTTTGGTCACCATGATTTACAAGTAGAAGTGTATGTTAGATAATTGTTAAGAATAGTTCTGATAAATATCAATTCAAATATTTCCTCGAATAATTGGAGTGCTTTGTATGACAATTTAGAGCAACACATTCGTGAACTAGAAACACTTGGTGTCACAATTGAAAAATATGCAAGCTTACTTTATCCTTTAGTAGAGCATTGCATGCCAAAGGATTTGCTTTGTGCTTTTCAGCGAGATTTGAATTTTTATTCTGGCGATGATTCCAAAAAGAGACTAGATGCTTTATTAAAACTTTTGAAAACTGAAGTTGAACAGCAGATAAATTTAGCTATGGACGGTTTCGATTGGACGGATGCAACATCATATAAAAGAGGAAGAAAATTAAAGCAATACAAAACATTTACATTGGCTAGTTTGTTGACCTCTTCATTCGGTGCAGAGAAACTTTGCGTTTTCTGTAGCAGAAAACATGAACCAACTAATTGCTTTAAAGCTCAAAAAATGCCTTATAATTAAAATTGAAGGTTTTAAAAGATAAATGTTATTGTTTCAAATGTTTAAAAGTTGGACATAGGGTAGGAAAATGTCGGTGTTTTGTGAAATGCTTGGTCTGCAATAAGATGCATTATGCAGTTATGTGCACCGAGTCAAATAAAAATGTAAATAAACCTACATCAAATAATTTGGAAAAGAGATTAAAGAGCATGATAAATCTCTAAATTTGGCGAGTATTTGGAATGCGCCACAAGTTTTGCTGCATATATTGACAATTAAAATTAAAGGTAAAAACTGTTATATTATCGTGAGACCCATGTATGATTCGGTATCTCAAAATCTTATATTAGAAAAAAATGATATCTGCTTTAGGATTAGTACCTTTTCGGCAGCAACATTTATAGCATGCACTTTTGGAGGAGAAAGGATCAAAGAGAAGTTTCATAATGGAAAAAAAGGACTGGTACACTTAGATGGAAGTTTTCATTGAAATTTTAACGTTGTTGATCAAGGTGTTATTTGCAATGATGACCCTTCAATTTCGTACGGAGTGTGGATTAAAGAGTGGCAATCTATGAATATACAAATGTTTGACATAGAAAATTATTCTGGGCCAATTGATTTTCTTGTTGGAGCAGATGTTGCAGGCAGATTATTTGCTGGAAAGATAAGAGTTCTATGTAATGGATCAGTAGCCATGGAAACCTATCTAGGATGGACTTTTATAGGGAAAACTAACTTTCTCTCTGAAAAAGAAGATACAGTTATGATGGTAATTTCTATATTTGTACGAGAAGCTACTATTCCTGATCGTTTTAGTTTACAGGAATTAGAGATAAGTGATCCAGTTAAAATGAAAAACAAAAGGGAAAGAGAAAATCTTACTAAATTACCTTTTGAAGATACTGTTCGAATAAATACAGAAGGAAGATACGAAGTTTTACTGCCCTGAAAAGAAAATATTTAACTATACCCAGTAATAGAGATTGCTAATGAACGATTAGAATCATCGACTAAATATTGCATCAAGAAAACTTGTTTACAGCTTATGATGATGTATTCCAGGAATGGGAATCATTAGGTATAATTGAAAATGATCCAGTTGGCTCTTCATCTCACCTGCATGGACACTATTTGCCACACACACCTGTTGTAAAATAACATGGAAAACTAAGGTACGCGCAATTTTTGATGCCTCTCCCAGACAAGTTGTATCCCCATCGCTCAACCAGTGCTTAGAATCTGGACCAAATTTATTGGAACTAATCCCTAATCTTCTTTTCAGATTTAAGGAGCATAAATATGGCATAGTTACCGATATAGAGAAAGTTTTTTGCAAATAAGTGTGCAACCAGAAGATAGGAATTTTCTCAATTATTTTTGGTGGATTGGAAAATAAAATGTAGTTCCAAAAATGATGATGCATACACGTGTGGTTTTTGGTTTGCAAAGCAGCCCTTTTCTCTTAAGGGCTGCGCTTGAACATCATCTGAAAAAAATATCTAAAGAATTTGAAATATATAGTCTGAGAACAGTCGATATACCTTTCCGAAGTTTTTATGTAGACGATTTAATTACAAGTTTAGACAACGAAACAGAGATATTACCTTTCATTCAGGATAGTCATCATATCTCGGTTGAAGGAAAATTTAACTTGAGAGGATGGAAGTATACAGGAGATGATGACCTCAAACAAGTCACTTCAGTTCTAGCATTAATTTGAAATCGTAAAGAAGATGAACTGAAAATTAATTTGGATTGGATAGAAACATACAAACTTGAAATTGTATCGAAGAGAGTGGTTCTTTCCATTATACATAGGGTGTTTGATCTTATTGGAATTTGATGTCCTGTCTTCTTAATTTCCAAACTAATGTTACAGAAGATGTGGCAAGACAACATCCCGTGGGATAGAGAAGTTGAAGATAATTTGAAACTTGAATTTCTAAAATTGTTCGAAAAGTTAATTTCTTTAAAAGATTTGTCTGTTAACAGCTGTTTTTCTCCTGTTATAAGTGGTCAACGTAATCTAAACATTCATACATTTTGTGATGCAAGCCAATTTGCATACGCTGCAGCTGTTTTCGTTCCTATAGATTATTCTGGTGTTGCTCATGTAAATCTTTTGGCTGCCAAATCGAGAATTGTTCCAGTTACGTCACTATTCCTCGTCTTGAGTTGCTGGCTGAAACGGTGGGAGCTCGACTGTGTAGATCTGCACTCAGTGCACTTCATTGGGACAATGTGAAGCAACACTACTAGACCGATTCCACTACGGTATTAAGTTGGATTTAGCGAGAAGAGCTTTGGTCATTTTTTGTGAATAATAGAGTTCAAGAGATAAGAGAACTGACTGATCCAACTTCGTAGATGCATGTTCCAGGAGCACTTAATCCTGCTGACTTACCTTCAAGAGGATGTTCTGCTAACCAACTCTTATGCAATAAATGGTGGCAGGGGCCCAAATGGCTTCTACAAACTGAGGAAAACTGGCCAGTTACCAAACCTTTTTTTGACAAGCGATCTGTTTTGAAAGAAAAACGAAAAACATTCAAATTCCAAAAATCTCCCTGTTGTTTGTTCTTTAAATCAATGTGAAAATAGTGGTGAAAACAATAAAGAAGATTCAGATTGGTAATAACACTGTTTTTCAACCTGTGATCGAATGCTACGAATGATGGCTTGGGTGAAAAGATTCATTTTTAACTGTAGGGATCCTGCTTCTCGAGTCACGGGTGAATTATACTACGTGGAACTAAAACAAGCAGAAATAAAGATTGTAAAGATAGTACAAGAGGAAGACTTTAGTCATGATGTCAACAAAAAGAAAAGTAATTATTTTGCAACATACAAATATGGAGAGGCAATAGTTAGAGTGAAGACACAATTAACGTCGAGAAAGATTCAGAAGATTTCAAGAACCCTATCATTTTTCCATCCCATCATCCAGTCGTTAAGAGACTGATAATGATTGAACACAAAAAAAAATCACGCGCAGGATTACAAATGATCTTGAAAATTCTACGTGAACATTGTTGGATTTTGAATGCAAAAAAAAAAAATTTTCTAGCAGTATTATCCAAATGTGTCATTTGTTTAAGACATGCCAAGAAAAAATGTAATTACCCCCTCTGCAGCACAGTATATATAAACATGCATTGTATACATTTTTTACATATCTATTAAATTTCCTGTTATTGAAAACAAATATTCATTCTTCCTAATAATAATTCTTCATTCATCGTCATATTCAATATTTTTTTTCAATGTAGAAAATATGCCTTAAAGTATAACAGAAAGAAAATGACACTGAATTCAAACTAATTGCTATTAATATGTTGGTAATATCGTGAAGATAATGCTTCCTATTTATGAGAAACCAGAATATACCATGCTTTTTCTTGCTTGTCACTGCTTTTTTGCCTTATAGTCCTTATGATCGATATGAACTCATCTTTGTTTTAAATGGAAAAAAAAAATCATAATTTTTTTTAACAAAAGGCTATTTGCTGAAACTATGATAAGGTTCACCTTGAAATAATATTCTCATATTTTCTTTTGAATTCCATTTTGACCAGTTTTTTCGTTATGACCTAAATTTGCTTCTGGCAATTTTGCAAATCAGAAAGCTGTATCATTTGTTGTCGTAAAAAAGTTTGCACAGAAAACGGATGCACCTTGAAAAGATTTTCTTTATATTTCCCTCTAGATTTCTTTAAAATTCAGTGTTGAATGATTTTACGTCTCATGCCATCATGGTTTAACGTTGTTTCTGATAACCTCTTCCTCGCATAGTTTCTTGGAGATCATATGCATATTTTATGTTACCATACTGTCTTTATACGATCTATATATTTCAATTATCACATAGTTAGTTATCATTGTATGAACTCATTATTTTGCTCTTTGCGATCAAATTATAATTTTAATAGAAATATTGCAAAAAATTATTGTTTCAAGAAATAGTTTTTTAGCAATATGGTTTATTATTTGTTTCATACAGTACTGCTGTTGGTTCTGGACTATTTCAACAGGGATCTGTTTTAGGTAGATTTTGATTTTAATTCGCACTAATTAATTTTTTTTAGTATTGAATTACATCTAATATTCTATATTAGATGTATTACATATAAATTAGATAGTATTATATGAGATATGAGAGCAATGCTAATTTATTTTTCTAGTTGAAAGCTTCTTAATATTTCTTATTTATGATAGTATGTAGTGAAACAGTTTATACTGATTAATTTTTTTCTCTCGGTACATCTATTGAAGGATATTTTACCCATAGTTTCCTCAGCAGAAACTTACTACTTTTATCACTTTTCTGTAATAATTAATATATATATTTGCATTCATTCATATCTATTTACTCTTCAGCTTGCTAATTTTCCCTCTTACATTGAAATATTTGTTTTTGTTAAATTATTATTTACTTTGTGGAAAAATTGACATTTGTTTAAAATTATAGTGTAAAAATTCATTTGGAAAAACATTTTTAATTTTTGGTTATACTACTTTTTTTATTCAGGGTTTTACCCTCACTAAAGAAAAAATTATAATTGATATAATAGATGAATTTATGTTTTTTATAACTTAACCCGTGCGTAGAACGGGCATTTCAGCTAGTTTAAAATACTAATAATTAAGGTTCCTTTCTAATGTTTGAGTGAAATACTTAAATGTATTTTTATTCAAAAAAATTCTAGAAAAAAGTATAAGAAAATGAAAATAAACTTTGATTTTAAAATAGTTTCCAATCAATACCTGCCAACTCTTTTCATACTAAAAGAATCCTAACTTTTGTCCTATTAAATGGAAAAGATAAAAAGTGGCATTTTTTTAAACCTAGTAAATTATCTAGACCAAACGATCTAGAATAGTCCCACACTCATTCATTGAGGAAAAACATACTAAAAAATAATAAATACGAGGGAAAAAAAGCTAGAAAATAATTTTTAACTTTTATCATTTGAAGAAAAAAAAACACCTCCCACATACATTATTTTCCATAGACCAATTTCCAAATCTGTTCGATTTTTAAAAATATCTCAAATTTTCCATGTTTGCAATATATATGGGTATTTTCATCAGAAATACTTAGTCGTCGATATTGCTCGAGGAAAAAATTGAAGCATTTCAAGACAATTAATAAATGTATGTGATTTTTGCAGATAAATAAATCCTGTACTTTAGAACATGAACAAAACAAAGGTTTGATTATATTGATTAGATTTTCTGTAAAGCCTTTTAATTACTTTAAATTTAAGGTGTTTTGCAACGATGTAAAAATTGTTAACTTTTAACGAATAAAAATGTGATACGTCTGCTTAGCATTATATATATATATAATATTTAAAAAAAGTATGTTTCTTTTTTAATTAGAGTAAATGATACCTACAATCTCCAAAATAAATTATAAATATAAAAGGTATTTAGAAAGGAAATTAATAGCGTAATCACACAAGACACAAAATGGGAAAAATTGTAGATACTTATACACTATTATTTTCTACTTATTTTATCATGTAATTTGTGGCCCAAAGTATTACCTAACAAGGTTTTTTTTTATTTATATCAGTAAGATAGTTAAATATCTAATGACTTCGGAAAACAAAACAAAAAATATTGTGTTTAGACTTTTTCATCCAGTCTCATCCAATTGCGACTAGTTAACTTCTTTTTCACCCCGTTTCTCGGATATAAACTACCCTAATCGATTAGTTAAAGAATTCGATATCCATTGATGATCTTAAGAGAAAAAGAGTTTCTTTAGGCTAATACCATCATCAGTATTATCAGAAGGATACATTTTATGTACGGGAATCTCTAGACTTAACGAACTGAGGAGAAAAGTTAGATAAATTTATTTTTTTACTAATTATGATTTGCAGTGATTCAATGAATTCTAAGCAACAGTGACCTGAATAAACTTAAATTTAATTAACAAAGCATTTTCTATTTTTTTTCTGATAATATATCACGGTTGATTTTTTTTATTACATTAGCATTAATGAATTTAAACTGGACCTCATTAAGCACCAATGGTAGTTAATACATTAACATTAGAAGTTATCTCAAAACATTCTAAGTTTTTTTCTGCTAAAGAATTTTGTTTTCTAAACAACACTAGTGCGCGTGGATTGAATTTGAGGAGAATAGAACTTGACACCATCCGATACGTAAGCACGTAACATACCACTAGACAAAAGTGGTCACTCCTCTCTGGAGGTTGTTAATGGCTTATGTAGTCATCTGTTACATTACTCCTTCACCAGTGAGTCACAGGATAGGCAAACGAGCAATATAAATTCTACGATTAATTGTTTCTTATAGCTCACTTAGGCTATTGGGGATGGATTATTGTTAAGAAACGACAGTGGCACCTGAGTGGAAGATAAGTAGGAACTACAACATGTTTATTACCCTTTTCACATGCAAATTTAATTTTTCTGTTCTTTTTTATAAGGGCATTCAGTGCATTGTTTATACACTCCTTTAATCACATCGTGAATAAGTGCGATGTTTTCACTTGATCTTAATTTTTTTTAAATCTGTATCTTTTTCAAACTAAACATGTAGGAGTAAAATTCTTTATTCTTTAAATTTACAAATTTTGCAATTTCTTTTTTTTTTCTCTTATTTTGTTCCAGCAATAGTTTTTTTTTCTTCAAAAGTTCACCTGAAAGTGGATAAGATGTGCACCAGTTGCCTCCTTAAAAAAAAGTTATTCTCAAATGTTTTTGTGTCTACATATAAACATTTGTTTTCAACAGTCTCTCTTTTTAAATCTGTATCGATTTCAGTGGAGGAATCATTCTTGATGTTATACTCTTCATTTGATTTTTCCTTATCATAAGCGTGAAGAGAATTTTTTCATCCGAAAATACTGATGTACTATAACGATTAAATACTGTATTTATTAAGTTACTTAAATATCACATTTCTTCACAACTATAATAATATATTATAGTTGTAATATATTCATAACTGTAATAATATATTCATAACTGTAACGGTGATGTACGCGCAGAGTATGACATACCCGAAGATGTGAAATCCCAAAATATATATTTAGCATTCGCCTACAAGGCTCCTTAAAGGATATGACCTTAAAGTCAGCTACATGAAAAACTATCCATTTTCTAATAAAGGTGTAGAAGGAGTATTGAAAAAAGTTAGACGGTTGGCATGACACATTTTGCGCGAGTAGTGCCGGGTTAACTTGCGGTGAAGCAATTTTGTCTCTGCCTTTACTTTAACTGCACATTAGTGTACTGAAGTAATTGATGCAAAGATTATTATTTGAATTTTATCAAAAAAGTCAGTCAAAATATTAATTATTTTCTTTAAGGGTTTTTAAATTATTTGTTTTAATTAATTTCGATAAAAATGAACATAATGATAGATTAAATCATGTCATATTGAAAAAACACATAGGATTAAGGCAGAATTAAGAATAAAAATAATCCAAAATCTAGAACTGAAAATAATACCGTCTCATAAAGTAAATTTATGTATTGATGTTCAAAATCAGAATGTTGAAATTTAACATGTCTTTGTGAGAGAAGATAATTGTAGTCAGGAATCATATACATACCCTGCGGACTGTTTCTTTTAATTACACCATTAAGTCATCATGGTCACTTGAGATCATTCATTGATGCTGTCTAAAGGCAGTAAGAGGTATCTTATTAATGTTGTTGTTGCTAATGCTACATATCTAACTGTTGCATTTCGGTGCCCACGAAATTCACCACATAAAGGGCTAAATGTACGAAGACTTCATTATCTCTACATGTGGCATTACGATCGCGATCTCTTAAAAATGTTGCAAATTTTGATTAACACTAGAATACCCATCTGTGTCATTGGACAGCGGAGCCTATTTAGTTTGTTCTTCTTTCCGCATTTTTGCAGGGAATTTAAAAAGTTTTCGTGACTTTTAATCATTTTTATAGTGAATACACAGACAATATTTTGTAGTTCTAGGTTAGTTAGGGGATATTTTACAACTAAATATTCCTAGAAGGTCTGCTAGTGTCTTTTAGACACGAAGGCAATTTATCATAAATAGATAGTCTACTATGTAGATACCATTAATAAAACATATTTTTGGAAGTAATATAGCATATTTATTTGACTTTGAATGCTATGTTATTTGGATCACAGCGGAAATAAGTCAGTTATACTAAAGTCATTGTGTTTATATGTTTCGCTACAAAGCATTTGCTTTTATGCTCATAAAAAAATCCATTCGATCTTCGAACCTTTTTCAGAGCCCTTAAACGTTGACTCACCGAAAACGTCTAATCTCTGATGAAATGTCTAATTTGTTGCGAAGGCTTTCTCAGATTGAAGCGGATGGTGGTGAGCCGTCTTGTTCTAATTTAGATTCCGGTAAAGACATGAAGTTGAGAGTAAGTGACTGCAAAAAATCTGAAAAAAGGGCATGTGAAATAGATAATATTCCAAAAAATACTGATTCATATGCCACTAGAGTTGGCACAGAATGGATACCGCATAACAGTAATGTTCCTGGCAGATCTGCGATTCAAAACGTGTTGCGACAAAACAGTTGTCTAACGAGCTTTTCGAAACCTAAAGTCTCTCTCTCAACGCCAGTTTTTATTACATAAAGGATCAAATATATAATAATTCAAGAAATAATATTATTTTTCTTCAAACTTAAACTTATAGAACCGTAGTCCTGAAATTATTTAATTATTACAATAATTTCATATCGAGGTGCGTGTTGAAATGACATTTTTGGAGATTTAAGCGTAATTGAAATCCCGGACGTTCTAGGGTTAATTTGGCTGTCAAATTTTTGGATAAGGAACTTCTCTAAATGATACTTACCTTCGCCGCTAATACCGAGACCAGTATAAAGAGAATAAGCATGAAATTTACAAGTTCATTGTAATCATAGGGCATTTTTCCTGCAGAAAAATACTGAAGTTATTTGAACATTTTCAATTTCCTTTTCTGTATTTATTGTCGGTCTGAATGTGTTGATAGTTAAAAAGATCCGAACACGATTTTTGACCATGGCGTCTCAGTACTGCATCAGCTCAACTAACTGTGATTAAACTGAAACCCGAATTTATAACTCTTCATCAATGGGAAAAATGAGAATTAAAATCAAATCCTTGAATGGTTTTTGAGAGTCTGTTAGTGTAAAATTTAACTATATATGATGGATTTATGATTGTGTGTGCATGTGCACACGCGTGTGTGTACTGTTGGAAATAAAAACTGTTAGATCAGGAAATAATATTAATAATAAAACTTTACTTATTGCTTGTATACAACACGATAGAAATAAAAAAAATGGTAGAATTTTCAGGTGATTTAAGGGTATTAAGGTTCGGAAATTAGAACATGCACCTGCTGTCAATGGCAGTTAAAACGGCTATAACCAGGTTGGACATCAAGTTGAACTGGGTCTTCATGACAGAAGTGAGATAAATATTCCATGTCAATTCAAGCCTATGACACATTTATTATTATGGATGGATGGAGGAGCAACAAACATTTCTGCAACCCATGATATTTTCAATGGGTGAGATATCTGAGGAACGTAATGACCAGCATAACAGTTGAAATTCATCTGCGTTAATTTAGGTCAGGACACGACTGGTAACATATTTTATGACTTTATCCTCTTCAAAGATGACGACAGCCGTCCATCCGGTATAGTGGTCAGTGAAGCTGACTGCAGTGCCGTAGGGACTGGGTTCGAATCCTGGAGAAGGCATGGATTTTTGTGTTGTAATCCTTTCTTCTGTGTGTGTTGTATGCCCCCGTGTTATACATTGCGGGGTGCACGGGGTTTAAAAATGTTTAAAGAAAAGATGACGACCGTTGCGCTTCAAAGCAAAGACATAGCAGCCAGGCTTAAGATCAGAGAAATCCAACGCTGGTTGTGCAAATTAACATGGATGCGGATGGCTGAGTGTTCGTGTCATTTACCCAAGGACTGCCCTTACCGTTACATCAGGTCAAGTACATCTATACGAGGATATCAGAAGCAATCAGATGATATTATGCATTCTCCTCTGGACCAGAGAGTTCCGGATACATCCATCTTGATGATTTTAAATGAAATGGGACTTCTCAGAAAGAGGTCGTGCTGTCACTCCTATCAACAATTTTGTCATTGAGCACACACTTCTATGCTACACTTTTAAGGTAAGCACCAGTAATGTTCGTCATGCAGACAGTTCACACTGCTCCATACATCGTCCCATTGTACACATAGAACCATTTCTCAAACTTTCGGGGTCACCCCCCATGGGGCGTGATAACCCGAAGTGGGGATCGCGAGAATATCAAAAAGTTGGAAAGAAAAGACTATTTAAAAACAAGTTGATTTACTGAAAGGAAGCAAAACAAAACCCATTATGACATAATAAAAAAGAAAAATACAAATGTATACTGATGTAATGCACTTATAAATGTATGACTACTATACAATGTATTTGATAATTAATTTAATATTACTGAGATCAGAACGAGTTGGGTCAGTCATATATAAAATTAGATCCAAATACTAAAGCTTCTTTTGAAAATCTGTACGATTTATAACTAACCCAGCATTACACCCGCGGAAAAATACCGAAATTTCTCGCGAAGGGTATTCCATACCCATCGGTGTTTACATTCTGTTTTTACCGTAAAATGTGTACATAAAAGTTAGAAAGGAAGAAAAATAGGAAATACATATGTTTGTTAAAATTTCTCACGCGTAACTTTAGTTTATCTCACCTTTTTATAAGGGCATTCATTAAATTGTTTATACACTCCTTTAATCTCGTTTTCAATGAGCGCGAAGTTTTCAGTGGATCTTAATTTTTTTAAATGTGTATCTTTTTAAAAATAAAAAAAATAGGAGTAAACTTCTTTATTATTTAAATTCAAAAATTTTGGAATTTTTTTCTTTTTTCTTCTATTATTGATCCAGAAAAAGTTTTTCTTTTAAATGTTCATCGAAAGTGGATAAGATGTGTTCCAGTTGTCACCTTTAAAATTACGTACTTCCCAAATGTTTTTGTGTCTCTACACATAAGACATATATTTTCAACATTGTCTCTCTCTCTTCTAAATCCAGATTGATTTCAGTGGAGGAATCACATTTGCTAATATACAGTTCATCATTTGATTTTTCCTCTTCATAACTGCGAAGAGAATTTCTTCATCCGAAAAAAATACTGTTGTACTATATCTATTAAATACTTTATCTATAAATTACTTAAATATCCCATTTCTTCACAACTGCAATAATACGCCATAGAATAAGGAAGATTTAAAACGCGTTCTCAGGCATTCAGAATTGTAACGGGGATTCACGCGCGGGGTATGACATACTCGAATAGATGTTATCCAAAAATATATATTTAGAATTTACTTACAAGCTAAGGTCTCTCAGAGGATATGATCTTAAAGTCAGCTACACTAGAAACTATCCATTTTTTTAAAAAAAAGTTTAGAATGAGCTTTGAGAAAAGTGAGACGGTGTGTATGACACACCCTGAGCGAGAAGTGCCGTCTTGAGGTCGTATTATAGTCTTACGCCGAATTATATTAATATTGAGTTCGATACGTTATTATTGCATAGATTGGAGAGGCGATGAATTTATGATTGGAAAGTGGTTCAAAAACATTCAAAGTTTGAGAAGTACGGAAGTATAGCTTACCATGAAAAAACAAGAGCAGTTTTGGGCTAAAAGTCCGTGTTAAGGTTTTCTAATCTTTAACTGCCAATTTCATGACATACGTTCATTTTGGGAGTTGATATCAGGTGGTTATTTAGATCTTACATAATGTTCAGTATGATCCTCCTGTTTCAATCTATTCCATATTTACATGGCAGTCGTTTAGTTCCCCGCATTGAAAGTAGCAATATTGCAGTGTGATAAACATAATCTCTTTGCCATGCCTCTTTTGAATTTACTTCGCACTGGTTTCTCCTTCTTATATTTGGCTAAACATGATCTACACACAAATCATTAACATTCAACTGCAATATCCGAAAAAGCAATCATCTGTGTATTTCTTTTTACACGGTCTCTATTCTTTTAATCATTGCCTGTTCCATGTAAGTCCACTTTTCATTTGCATACTCCAACCTCTTCTTCGTCTAAGGCGAATTTCGTGTTTGTAGCATCCTCTGTTTATGAAGATATCAATTTATAGACCAGACAGTGTCTATGTATAATTTTTACTTGAGTGTGAAGCCATGCTCTTTGATTCTGTACCGCATTTCTTTGATTCAGCTTTATTTTAAATTTAAATTATTCCATTGGAAGCAGGTTGTGTTATAAAATTTGAAAAGAGTAACATAAGGATTACATCAAGTTTTTACACAGAACATCTTAGATATTATATGTACTAAACTTTAGTATGTCTTACACATAAGATCTTTAAACATAAATCCATTGGTAGTATAAATAGAGGATGACTAAGACTTCGATGGCTAGACCCCATTAATTATGATTTCTAGGCCATGAGGATGAATTGGCAGGAACTATCGACAAGGAAGCATGCTTGAAAAAATATCCTATAGAAAGTCAAGGCCCTCCCAGAGTTGTTGATACAACGGTTATGATAACGAAGCCTTACAAACGAAGTATACCTTAATTTAGAATTATCAATTAATTACTTTTTTTAAAATTATATAATTTCTGAAAACTTAACAAAAATGTATACTAAAGGTAAGGAACCATACTAGTGATGTATTTCTACATCATTTAATAGAATTTTAAAGACTCATTTCACGACATTATGTTTAAAAAAGAAGGTTTTAGATTCCTCTGAGCTTTCCATGACACACTTGCTATTAGTTTTCAAAAAGACAAACAATGTATGTCATTCGATTACTGAACTGACACATGAAAAACACTATTTGTTTTACATTGATTCAGTATGAATAAATAATAATGAATGAATTTAAAATAATCAATTTCCAGAAACTAATTTTGAAGGTATATTGAGATATCAATTTCACAAAAAATAGAATGCTTAAAAAAAAGAAATTAAAAAAAAAAACTTTATGCTTATACGGTTAATTTTCATCTATTATCATCAATTGCACTAAAATGTATGCAGTTTTGATCGAAAAGATTTTTTTGGAAATTTAAGCAACTTATATATTTACACAACTGCTTATATTTTTAGCCAAATATTCAATTTAAAATCCTCCATTGAAAATCTACTGGTTTCTTTTTATAAATCTTAAAGATATTTATGAAAAGTGGATGGCTAGCTAGTAAAGATATTTAACTAGCATACGATGAATCAATAAGTGCACAAGGAATAGAGTTAAAGCGAAACGTTTAATACACTTCAACTAAAAAGTTAATTGACAATTAACACAAAAATTAAAATTATCAATGTAGTTACTCATTATGCACACATTTGTCTTACTGTAAAAAATCCTTCTTTCAAAAACTATTTTCTTTTAAAAAAATAGAAATATTTGCTTATTTAATATATTTTCCATTTCTCAAAATAACAGATTACAAATAACACCCCCAAAAAATTTGTTTCATTGGAGAAAAAAATGTGAATTAAAAATATGATGACATATTGATCTTTAAAGAATTGTTGAAAACTTAGGATTGAAATCATTTGAGATTTTTTGTTCATGTAATCTCCCATCAAACAATTTATTTTAGCTAGTGCACCTATAAATATGTTCTTAAATTCTTCATAACCTCTAATTCTATGACGAAGCTTTGTTAAGTACCTTTTTACAAAATTTTATCTGGAGACAATGGCCTAGTTAAATTTAAAAGGATTGCAATTAAGTTAGAAATTGCAATATGCTTCCTTTTAAGGCAGCAAAAGCCCATAATTCGATTTAAAAATATTTTTAATCCTATTTTAGTCAAAGAAAATTTCATTAACTAAGCTTTACTTTGCTCTACATAATTTTAAATCACTTTCAATTAACTAATGCATTCTTTAATAACGATACTTATGTTCACAATATATGACAACTTTTTATAAGTGGATTAATTATTAAAAGCGATTACTAGAAGGAGAAAAAATGGCTCACATTAAAGGATAAGAATAAAGCTTTATTTAATTTGCCAAACTTTCTTTTTTCTTATATGCTGCAGATTCGTGTTTTACCATTACAGGCCTAGTATATTCCCAGGAAGCTGATATCTCATTTTAGTGTGACATCATATAAGCGTATACCAATCGCTGCAAGTCATTTTGACGGCCTCATTCCTCCCTGGTGGGAGGCATCTGAGGTATGATGATGTGAACCTGTACTAGGATTTAATTTTGCAGAGTGGACCCAAGACAAACAGACACACTGTGGGGTGTTTTGAATGCCGTATAATCGTACGACATGGCTGTGGTAGATTTTCTGCATCAAGAAAATCCACCAACTTGGCCAGGGTTGGACTTGCAACCTTAAGTTCAGAAGGCCAACAACAAACCTCCCACGCAACCCAGCAGGATGATATGCTAAATTAGGTACAGGTATATCAGAAAAATGTAATGGTATGTTAAGACGATTTTCTACAGGATTTTAATCCTTCAAAATTTAACTTCAGAGAACTAAAGTATTTGTGTTTATAAATCATTTATAAGTTAGTAGTCTGTTGGTCTATTCCAAGAGATTTCAATTTTGCTGCAATTTTGCTAAGAAATCAAAACAGTATTAGTGAATTCTTTGTTTTGAATTATATCTGTGAAGCATAATTAAGTGTTTTAGCTGTGTTACCCAATGGCAAATTATATACATTTGATTTATTAGTAGCGTTATATCATTTTCAAAAATATAACCATTTTTAACTACACAAATTTTATAAACATCTGTATTAAAATAACTAATTTCAGACTAATAAGTATATTAGACGTGCTGATTTTGGGAAGGGAAAGAAAATGTTAAACGAGAAAGCCTGTGCAACGCCGGGCCATGCACTCACACCGTACGTGTTCACAACCACACAGCAGTATCAATTTGGATTGATCTGGGTCTGTGGAAATTAAGATCAAAAGTATATTTTTCCATGTTAGTGATTGATTTATTGTCAGAGTTCTCATTTTTATTAAAGGGGCTGGTAGAATATCTGCTGATCATTTGTCTAATAGCTGGTATTTTACTCGCAGCTTTAAGATCTATATTCGTCATAAACCACCGAGTTTTAAGAATTTCCCAGACAACTAAACTTTCAACACTTTCTAAATAATTAATATGAGTCTTTGCCGCATGTCCTCAAACACGGAAGCATAGGTCAGAATCAATTTGAATGGTTTATTGTATCGTAAAAATATAAATTCAGAAAAATCACTTTATTGTTTATGATTCTGAAAAAAAATTATTATAATAAGCTTATATAAACTTAAAATTCCACTTTAAGACGTAATATATATATTTTATGTTCATACTATTAAATCTTTTTTTATGACTGATCAATGTTTAATGAAAATTAATTGCACAAACAAATTCAGGGAAAATATGAAAACACATTTTTTTCTTTCTTAACAGAAATTTTAGTTTTTTTTCTTTCTCCTTTTTAAAATAATGTTGAAATATAATATTTAAATGAAAAAAATGAGGAAAAATAACTAAAATTATGAAAATTATTAATATAAAATGCCTTAATTAAAAAAATATTCATGCTCAAATTTCCGAAGAAAAAAAGTTACACTATTTTAAGGCCTCAGAAATATTGTGCTTTATATATAATATTATTTCTGCTTTTTATAGTAATTATTTTTTTAAATACCAGAAAACTTTATTTACCTTCTTTGTATAAAAATGGGAGGTGGTCAAATTTCCTAGCTTGTCTGTTTATATTTTTCAATCAAAGTTTTTTTTTTTTAATTTCTAATTCGAAGGATAATAATGCAAGGAACATGACTAAATAAAAGGTTTTTAAAAAACGTTATGTTGGTCATTTTTGTTGAACTGTGTCCTCTTAATGTTTCCGCAAAATATTTTGTATAATTCTTGGATCTTTAGATCTAATCTTAGAAATGTGAATTAAGTTTGAATAAGGCAAATTAATTCTATTCCTACAAAACACTATAATTATTTGCTAAAAGCTTTTTGCAATACTCTAAGATAAATATATTACTAAGCATATTAAGTATTTAGGGACTGTTGCTCCTACATTGTATCTTCTTTTGTCATAATAGGTATATTTATATCTGAACTCCTTTCTTATTCCCTATACGGCATAGTACTGCTTTGATAATAATTTAAGCTTCATACTAAACCACAATAATATCTGAGATTATTATAATGGCCCATGACATAGCTAGTAGTAAACCCGAAAGGTGTATCTCGCAATATTACACACACAGATTTCCTCCTGCTAATTTAACTCTATTATATTGCAGAATACAGGAAAATAGATGGCCAATTAACACAATAATCTTATTAGAAAAGTGAAAACATTTATTGTCAAATTGTTGGAATCTAAATTTTTTCCCTGTTGTTTCTAAATTATTTTATAACAGATGCTTGGAATCCCCAAAGCCTCTAAACAGTTAGTTTATCAAATTTCTGAATTACCCTTTTTTATTCAAGATGCGATGGGGTTATGGTTGAAGCAAAATATTCCATTTATTTTTATATTTTTTTTCAAGCATTGATCCTGGAGCAGACGATGAATTAGGAGTAATTAGGTTTAAAATAGAGTCAATATCTAAACAGCATCTTACTGGATAAGTTATATCACTACTATGTCTCCATTAAACACTAATTGTATATTAACTCTCACTATTAGCTCTAGCCTTTTTTGTTAGCAAACCCTCTAGATATCCTGGAATATCGAATATCATTTTAATCTTGTTTATATTCTAATGCTCAAATGGAATGAAGTTGCATTACAATTGGTTGATCACTTTCGGTACATTCTCCATTGTTAGCTTATGAAGATCCATTTTTTTGTTCCTGTGCAATAATTAGTCATATCTCTTGAAAAACGCAACATAATTGTTATTCATTTTACCATCGAATGACTTTATGATGTGGATGTTTAATGAGAGTAAATATAAGTTATTCACTTTATATAAAAATCCAGACTTTTATTTAGATTTATTTTATTATAATTTTTAATTTTAAACAAGACATGGTTCTCTTGCAATTGGTGTAATATTAATTTAGATTTAAAAACAAAACAAAAAAACTACTTCTATTAGTGTTAGAATAGTTTAACTTTTTTTTTAAATTACTAAAGCACGCTTGATGGCTTTCTACTGAATGACTTTCGTTTTACCAAAAATTCAACACATTCTGCACAATAATTTTTGCTGCCCTTTAGTTTTATAATTCAACTATTTTTAATACAATATTAATCAATAAATACTTTCTGTGAAAGCGTACGAATCTTTATTTGTAGCAATTCAAAACGACGAAGAAACTTGAGGATGTAGTTATTTAAAAGTATAACATAATTTTCAGATTCACTGACTACACTGAGGAACCAATTATTACACGATTCATGCTAAGTTCTGTTTTTAATCAGTTTAAAAGTTAAATAGGCACGTTTCAGTAGTTAGTTTTCTTCTACCATGTCAAGCGTTTTATCTCTACATGAATGGTTTTCAAACTTTTTCAACTCATGGAATCCTTAGAACTATAAGGTGTTTAGAGAGCACCCCTTTTCCCCTCCCCCTTAAAATAAATTTTTTTAAAAAAATAGTATTTATATAAATTAGATCATTACATTTTGCGTATATTACGGGAAAAATTTTTTAAAATATTGTAATTTAATTTTTTTTTAAAATTTAATATTAATGTAATTTACTTACCCATTAATAATATTAATTTGTGATCAAAACTCTCAACTACCCATGCATGGCATTCAGTAACAGGGATATGCGCTTGCATTTTTACAAGCTTTTATTTAACTTACAATGTATGTATGTATGTATGTATGTATGTATGCATGTATGTATGTATGTAATTTGTTCGGGTGGAATCTTGCAACTCAATTTTAAAGCTGATATCTTCATCCTATTAAACTGAAATTTTGTATACACGTTTAGTTTGGATGACAATGCATGATTTGACCATTTATATTCCGATATTGCAATTAATTAAGAATATATTAATTAAAAACCTTAAAAACCATTAACATTATTACAACCATGCAGACTAACTTTGATATGTCTGCATTGTTGTAATAATGTTATTGTTACAACAATGACAAAAGTTGGCGTCGAAAATCGGTTTTCAGCCAAACTGGAATTTCATACCATTGAGCTATTGACTGTAATAGTTATTTGTCTAAAAAATAGTTATACTTTTCTACAACGTAAAAATAATCTAATTTCTACAACGTATGCAATTTGTTTACAAATTTCTATCTATTTTCTTGGATTTAAATTCAAAACAAAAACGTAGAGCTATTTTTCAAGCATCGTAGCTGGCAAGTTAAACTGAGAGGGAGTATTGTAGAAATTCTTTAAAAAATTTATCTAACTTTAATCTATGAAACTCAGACAAAAAATAATTACAGAATCGGAAAGATCATTTATTTCATCCCGATACGGTACAATGTTTTTTACAAAAGAATAACATTTGTATTTCTTTTTTTTTAAATGAGACAAAATTGATGCGTTTTTATGAAAATGTCTAAATTGTTGCGCATGAATTTTTTTTGTTTAAATGAATCGACATTCCGTACCAAAACAGCTCATGATTTGCTCTTTTAGAATCAGTGATTTAAAAAACCTTTTTTTTTTAAAGATTTTTCAAAAAATACTCAAAATTTTAACTTAACATTTAATAACTTCGTCATTTATGAAGATAATCTCAGAAAACTTTTTTTCCGTGTTTAGAACAATATTATCCAAGATCTGTACGAAGATTAAAAAAATTGCTTAAAAATTACTGATTTAAAAAAAAATTGTGTTTTTCGTTCAGTACTCTTTTTGCGAGAATTCATTTAGTTAGACTGTTCGAAAATAACCGGCAAACGACCTAGCAACAATGATGCGTTGAATGAGATGAACAGACTGAGAAACCTGTTCAGTGATAACTAAAAAGTAAAAAATAAATTAGAAGTAAAAAAACCTTTTTAAAAACAAGCTTTTATTTAAATGCGCTAAAAAGAATAAAGTAAACTTTTTCTGTAAAACTTTTTTTACTATCAACTGATAACGTCATTACACAATTTATATGATATAAAAGCTTGTCGCGAGATTTACCTCTGCAGATAAACAAGTAAATTGATCTGATTGTTTTTAATTTGTAAAAATTTCAAACTAAGTAAATAAGACTACTTTAATCTCGCGACAAGCTTTTATATCATATACATTGTGTAATGACGTTATCAGTTGATAGTAAAAAAAGTTTTACAGAAAAAGTTTACTTTATTCTTTTTAGCGCATTTAAATAAAAGCTTGTTTTTAAAAAGGTTTTTTTACTTCTAATTTATTTTAAGTCAACAGTTGAAATCTAGGTCTATTGAAATTATCTACAGGTATATTTCATATTTTACGTTTAATTTGTCTTTATGTTTTGTTTTTGTAGGTAAAAACGCTGAGAAATGTTTTTTCACTAAAATTCAAAGTTCTGAATGGTAGTGATGGGAGGCTGGAGGCTCGCCGACAATTTAGCTGGCCCCCAAATAATCAGTAATTTGTATATCCCCCTTGTTTACAGGATGTTGTTTAAATTCCTCGACCAGCACGGGGTGTCACGGGGTTTGTCAATGGTCATGCAGGGTGAACGGACCCATAAATTGAATTTATAGATGCAACTTTTGTAACTTTGCACTTGGTAATTTACCAATGACTCGGTCGGGGAAAGAGTGCGCGCAAGCACAAGGGGTGGAATTTGCCCTCACTTAAAAAAGGCGCCGAGCGACAATTTACGGCAGATTTTCACTCACATTAATTCTAAGTTGATTCCCAAATTTTAGGAAAAACTGAGTTCATTGTCCGGTGGACAATGCCAGCCCCCATCACCTCGACTCCGTTTCAGATAAGTGAAACTCTTATTGCTTGTACATAGTTCTTATTCTTCAATTTTAATAGTGTTAATCTAAACTTCGTAATGTGTTTTAAATTATAATAAACTAATTTAATTTAATTTTAAAGCGAGTAATGTCATTAGTTTTGTGTTGTCTCAATAACTCATTTAAAGTACTAGCCACTATCATGATGCGGACTAAGTTAAATAATCGAACCCGGGTAGATTTTAGGATGTTAGTTTGACGTAAAATTAGTCAGCGCCACATCAGTAGTATGTTTTTATCTGTAAGAAAACTACGTGTATTTTGTATGAATTTCCAACCTGAAGTTAAGGAGCTGTCCTTGCTTCAATTTAGATTTTAACACCGAATCTGTAGAGAAGCCGATAAGTTGTTCCGTCTCCTTAGGCGTTTTTTACACAAAAGTAAAAAGGAGCATTTTTCCATTATAAAACTACTTGAAACATTGCAATAACTAATTGGTTATATGGCACTAACGAGTGTAAAATTATTCCACGAGCGTGGAACACGCGACCCGCGGGGTAGCAAATAGAATATTCTCAATCTAGTAGGTCAGCTTTTCTCAAACAGTGGAGCACACCCCCTTAGGGGGGGCATGATAACTCTACAAAAGAGGTGCGAGCCTATTGAAAATAAAAGTTTTTTTTTAAAAATAACTAGAATGAAGTAAAACAAAATGCTTTTTGTTATAATAAATACACATTTATGCTGATATAATTTACATACAACATCTGGCGATATTGCGTCATCAAAAAATAAAAGCTTCAATCTGTGATCCTATAACCAACTAAAAAAATTGGTTGAATTGCTGTAATTCCACGAGAGAGATGACTGATTATTTTACGTTTCTTTTTAAAGCTAAAATATGACTCTTTTTGAGAAAAAAACATAACCCAGATACCTATCGAAAAGAAACAAGCAAGAAAAAGTTAAACAAGCTATTTGTACCGATCATAAAGACCATAAAACTACAATAACTTGAACAAAATATTACAGTTTTGCCTGCAAATAACATTCCTGTAAATATAGTGAAAAGTGCCTGTGATCTGCTTCCTGTATTAAGGTCATGCACATTGGGATCATTTATAAGTTCTCAGTGTTATCAGATTTTTTCTCAAATTATTAAAAAAAAAATTGAAAAGACCTTGAAAGTAGGTAAGTATACTTACTCTTAGTTAAATTATTCACACAGGAATTCCGATTTGTATCGCATACACAAAAATAATTATTAAAAAAAGGCGTGGGATGACTGAGTCAACTCGCACGACCATTAACGTTAATATTGAGTACGTGCCTGCTCCCGGATTAAGATATTTTGAAGTCTCAACACAATTATTCTTCATCTGAATTTTATATTATTTTTCATTATTTAACATTAATTCGAAATGCTAATTCTGTGAAACTTAATATTACAGTTCGCTTAAAACGATTTGCAATATGACCATTCATTTGAAAATCATGTTATAATTTGTATACATTGTCGTGCACTTGGTTTTACTCTCTGTGCAATTCAGCTCTTATATCATGAATGATATTTTATTTTTTTTAAAAATGAACTCGTGCAAAGAGCTGGTACTTTAGCCAGTATACTTTTCATGTATCAATAATGCGCTACGTATTTTGAACTAATTTCTAAATACTAAATTAAGAACAAGTTTAATAATTATTACTGGCTTCCTTGGGCTCTTCTTGCAGAACGAAATTTTTCAAAGGAAAGCTTAATTTTAGAAATTGATACTTTGAGTTATTTTTCTATATTTAGCTGATACATATACTTTGTCTTCAAAGCGGCCACCGCAGAAAATTCGGTTTCACAAAGATAGGATCTGGAAACTGGGGTAATATAGTATACGAAATGCTTTTGTTTTCACTGCATAAAATTCATCATCCACATCTGCCTAAAATTCAAATAGCGATTTTTTCAAAAATGATTTTTAATTTCGCCACTGGATGTAAATTCTATGAAGATTTCTTTTCAGCAGTTGAGAACCCTTCTGAAGTATTTTTAAATGGATCCCTAACACACTCGGAACCTTGCTCACAGCAAGAAAATACTTTTTAAGTTCATTGCCACCACGGCTAAATTATTTTCAATGGTTTTAAAGCAGTTTCAACATCTTCTTCGGATTTGTAAATTTTTACACATAACATACATGGGCTTTTTGTGTTTCATTTACTTCAGTAGTGGTAAACCCAAAATTTAAGTATTCTGTAGAATATTTCCTTGATTCACACACACACACAATTTTTGGAACCATGCTCGTCTGCGCACTTGTTGATACTATGTTATCGTAAAATGTTCGCTTACGACTTTTAAATGTATCTATAATTTTGTTTTAATCTACAGCGGTAAATATTTAATACAGTGAATTACAACTAACGCGCAAATTATAAAATGTACATTCAAGATAGATTCAGTAGCTATAGAAGCATCATCTCAACTAAAATCGTCTTGAATTGTACGAGGTACAGCATTTTTACATGTTTTGCGCAGACCTCCAATACGTTGCCCAGACTCACGCAAACGTTCGCGAGAATGCCAGATGTAATGAATATGATAGAGAGCAACATATTAGACTAGGGGTACTCGACCTTTTATTCTTCCGGGCCGCGTACATATGTTAGCTATTTCACGTGGGCCACCACATGAAGATTAATGGGGGCAAAAATTTTTAAGATCTAGATAACATAGAAAATTTAAAATGTGGAAATCGATCAAAATCTTAAAATTCATATATTTTTTTTTTATTAATATTTTTTATATTTTTATTTTTTTTTTGTCACTGAATTTCTTAATGGGAAGCATTTAAGACTATTTTTTCACAATTTCTGCAACAGTAAATGATTTCATATGATAACCAATGATCTAACTAATTTTATAGGGTGCCTTTGTTATCGCTGAGACAATACCTCTGACAAATATATTTTTTTTCCTGTTGTAAAGATTATTCAAGAAAGCCATTCATCATCTCCTGAAAGAGATATTCGTGGAAAGTGTTATTGAACGATTCATTTTTCTGGGTATTTTTTAAAAACACTTGAGTGACAAATCAAACAATTTCTGAACCAAGCTTCTTTTTCACTACAAAATAGTCAATTTACCAATCGTCTTGAAACAATATATTTTCTTCAAATATTTTTCACTTGCATGATATGAAAGATAGTTAAAAATTAGTTCCACTTATAAAATTGTCTGTACTCCACTGTTGTCTATTATCACTAATCAGAAAAAAAATTATCAATTCGCACCCATACGACATCGACATCAAAAAGCAAAACTGTTATACTTGATTTTTTAACAAAGAATCCCCCCCCTCCAAATTTTCATAAATAAATAAATGAATTTCTCTGAGCAAAGGCTGCGACTGGTCCACTTAAAAAGGTTCGGTGGGCCGCAGGCTGAGTATCGCTGGACTAGACAATTTTTCTAATCACATTTGCACTTTTAGAAATGGATGACGGAGGAAATAAATCTTCAATTGTATTTCCTTTTGCAATATGTTCCAATTTAAAAATTCGACAAAGAAAAACAACATAACAAATATCCTACCACTTAAAGGCAATTTACTTATAATATATATTACTTTAAAGTAACATATACATAATTTAATACGTATCTTGTCAATTTGTACGGTTTATAATAAAGATCGTATTGCATCTTTAGCGTCAAAGTACATTATTATTACACACAATACATTATTATAGTATAAGGGGGGCCCGATAAAAATTACAACTGAAAATTGGGCCACCAGTATTGAAAGTTTGAGAAGCACTGTAGTAGGTAGTATATAAATATATATATATAAAGAGAGAGATACACATAGACAAATGTTCTATCCATTATTTTCAAGAGGATTTTGCTCAGTATTATTAAAAGAGAAGGGGAAGGTTGGCAGGCCACAAAACATGTTCAATCCCACTTTTATATAGATTATTTTATTTTTAAGCTGTCTTAAGTCAGCAATGTTGATTATACTGTAGCATCTATGCTTTTATATTTTTTTTATATTTAACTCTATTATTTTAATTTTTCTTATTTTCACTTAAAATCTATTGTCCAGTTATCTTACAGTTTCAATTCTTTTCAGTTTGATCATGTTTATTCATCTGTCTCATGTAGAGAAATTTTGATTATATATATATATATTACAGAAATATACAAAAAAATGGTTATGATAGAATAGTTTTAGCCACAGACTAGAGCAAACTCCTGGCCTTAGATACCAGGATCGCAAGTTTAAACAATGTTTTTCGGCCAGCCAACCTTCACCTGAATTTGCCAATACTCTGGGCCATTGGGAAAGAGCCAAAAATTTCTAGAGAAGTTTAAATATTATTATAAATAAAACCATAATCTATTAATGTAAAACGATAATAGTATAGATTGTAATAATTATTAAAATATTTTAAAATGAAAGTTAAAACTATTAGAAAAAACTTACCACGTGAGTACTGCAAAAACAATTCCCGGGCATTAGACAATAACAGTAATGCCAAAAATTATTAAGTTTTGATAAAATAACATTAATACTATATACAGGGTGTTTCATAAATGATGGGAGTAACTTTAAGGGGTGATAGTACACATCAAGAAGAGTAATAGTAAATAGGAAACCAAGTGTCCCAAAAGTCTTCCGAAGGAGAAAGGCGCCATCAAAGTTCAGGGTCCTAAATTTCAAATGATGATAAAAAACGGAAAAATGGATCGATTCATTTGTGATTTTCACTAAAATCATTCTTTAAATTAGTATTTTATTTAAAAAAAGTTTTAAAGACAGAGTTAAAAAAATGCCGTTAGAGGGCACTCTAGACTTTGGAGTACCGAACAACTACCTTTTACCAGTAGTTTTTTTAATTTTGTTAAATGTTTACAAAAGCTTAAATTTTAACTTGAATTTTGAGCGCAAAATTGAAACCATCGGGAGCGGTTAAGTGGCGTAAATGTAACCGCGTTCAGGGAGAAAAAATGAAATGCTCGTATGTAATGATCAAAATAAAAAACGATAAAGCAAACTTTAAGAGGCGATAGTACAACTCCAAAACAAGTAACATTCATCAAAGAAATCATACTCGTAATTTTAACCCGAAGGTGATAGAGGGCGCTGAAACAGATTTCGTTTTAAGAGAGAAAAAAGGAAACAAAGAACATTTAGGTTATAAAAAAAAAGTTTAATTAGAAATGATTGCAATAGGTGTTCGAAACACTGACCATTAGAGGCGATGCATGCGGTACAACGGCGAAGAAGGGATTCACGAACCCTCTGAAACACGCCAGGAGTATCGCGCACCTCTCCTGCAGCTGCCGAAAGTCTGGCGACGAGTTCTTCTGCAGATTCGATAGGAGTCTCATACATAAGACTCTCTTCAGGTGTCCCCACAAAAAGAAATCCAGGCATGAAAGATTGGGCGATCACGCTGGCCAAAGGACAGGACCACCTCGCCCAATCCATTGGTTTGGAAAGTTTGCGTTTAGATAGGCGCAAAATGAGCTGGTGCTCCATCCTGCTGGAACCACATTACTCGCCGGAGGCGAGGGGGAACATCTGCCATAATTTCCAGCAGCACCTGTTGCAGTAATGTAAGATATTTTTTTCCATCCAGGCGTTCTGGCAGAAGATAAGGTCCAAGTAGATGGTCACCAATTATTCCTGCCAAAACATTTATGGAAAATCGTCGCTGATATGCATGTGTAGAAGACGCATGTGGATTTACATCTGCCCATTGGTGGGAATTGTGGGTGTTAAATGTACCGTCCCGTGTAAATGTACATTCATCTGTAAAAAGCACAGTCGCACCATAATCGGGATTTAGGGTGTTCTTCTGAAGATACCAGCGAGTAAAATCCATTCGACGAGGAAAATCCCTTTGAGTCAATTCCTGGACTCGTTGGACGTGAAAAGGATGCATACTTTCATCCTTTAGTACACGCCATGTCGTGGAGGGTGATACTTCAATTTGACTAGCCACTGCTCGCGTGCTTGTATTTGGATGATCTGCCACCATATCCAGAATTTTTTCTTCCACAACTACCGTTCTGTTAGACTTCGCACGGCCTGCATTTGAACGTGCACCAAAAAAGGATCCTGTCTCACACAACTGTCTGTGCAAGTGCACCAATGTTTTATCATTGGGCAACCGCCTGTTGGGAAACTTTTTTCCGTACAATCGTCGCGCCTCTGCACTATTCCCATTTGCAGTTCCGTAGATGAAGTGCATATCAGCATTTTCATGATTAGTGAAGGGCAACATCTTTCGTTACGTTTGTACCGAGATTTACACTTGCACACTCGGGTCATTGGCTTTTATCTTAATAACAATTTGCATATGCATTCTTCTTCTTCCCCATTTCACAATTTCATGTGTTTCTTCCAGAAACTTGCAGCTATAACGCTTGCATGTATAAAATTTGAAGATGCTCTAACACGTTTGCGTTTGAATTCAAATCATGCATTTTCTATTCAAAGTTGATTTTTTTATGTTGTACTATCGCCTCTTAAAGTTTGCTTTATCGTTTTTTATTTTGATCATTACATACGAGCATTTCAATCCCCCCCCCCCCTGAACGTGGTTACATTTGCGCCACTTAACCGCTCCCGATGGTTTCAATTTTACGCTCAAAATTCAAGTTAAAATCTAAGCTTTTGTAAAATTTAACAAAATAAAAAAAATACTGGTAAAAGGTAGTTGTTCGGTACTCCAAAGTCTAGAGCGCCCTCTAATGACATTTTTTTAACTTTGTCTTTAAAACTTTTTTTAAAGAAAATACTAATTTAAAGAATGATTTTAGTGAAAACCGCAAATGAATCGATCCATTTTTCCGTTTTTTATCATCTTTTGAAATTTAGGACTCTAAACTTTGATGGCGCCTTTCTCCTTCGGAAGACGTTTGAGACACTTGGTTTCCTATTTACTATTACTCGTCTTGATGTGTACTATCACACTTCAAAGTTACTCCCATCATTTATGAAACACCGTGTATATACACATTTAAAAACTCTATATTTTGTTTTAAAATTTTTAGAAAATAAAAATACCACACAGACATATACAATTAATTTTAAATAAAAAATAATATTGTTAATTTATTAAGCTTGAGACGTCCTCTGTCGATAAACTGCACAATTAATAAGAAACTTTTATTTTAGTTAACTTTTTATAAATTTAAGAGGGTATCCCCATGTTCTATACAATGTTTAATAAAGTTATTAAAATTAAAATATATATTAAATATATCACTAACTCTAATGCATTATTATAATAAATATAATTGAAATTAATATATATATATATATATAAATTGGAATCCCAATAAGGCACTTTAAGAATGTTAATATTAAAATCATCTATTTTATTATTAATAATGCTATGTAATTTATAGTCCTTAATACACAATGATACATCCAAGTAATTAGTTTTCACTGGATTACTAATAATTTAAATTAGCTTTAAATAATTCGGATAAAAAGTTAAATTGGAGTTAAAATTATAATTTTTACCAAAAATAATTAGGTCATCTATGTATCTAAATATGTAATAATCATTATTAATAATCTAATTATTTTCGTAAAAGTGTAAATATAAATTAGTCAATATATATATATATATATATATATATATATATATATATATATAAACAGGCGAAGCAAGATGCAAAAGTTGTAAGTGGGAGCCTGTAACGAGATTTTTTTTACATCAGAGCGACTAGATAACATTATGGTGTCACTTCATTCCTGGCTACTTTCAAAAAAAATTCATTCTCTAATTGTTTTCCTTCTTACTTTCAAATCACATAGTCAGTGGCTTGCCACGCCGTCGTATTTTGTAAATGGATGCATTTAGTAGCTGGTGATTGAGAGAAATTGTGCTTGTTGAGCCGAGAATAGTATCATATTTTGTGTTGTCTTTTAAAAGAGTGCTATGAAGATTTTCGAAATACTGAAGAATGTAAAAGGCAGTGAGGTATTATTGAGAATGCAATATTTTGAGTAGCATCGACGTTTCAGAGAAGACAGGGAAAGTTTGAGTGAGTGATTGGATATTAACGTTGCACTATTCAACTGCTCGGAGGCTTTTGGTGATGGACCTCGTAATTTTGAACAATGGTCAATTGACGAGAATGACACCTGAGCTGGCAACCCTCTCGTAACTACCCCCCTCACCAACGTTAGGACATTTCAGCTATAGACAAGTTTAATGTGCATCGCTCTCCTACACAGCGGTTTTTCATTGGTACTAGGCTCGAACTCACAGCACGATGACCACGATTGCGTTACTTTGAACCACTATGCTAGTGGGGCCACCAGGGAAAGTGGCAACGATGCTGAAAGCTCTGGCCACAGAATTTCCACACGCACCGCTGAAAACATTGAAGAGTTTTCTGCGGTAGTATGTTAGATTATGCTTCAAACAACGACGGAGTGAAAATGTAAACATCTGTTTTGCAACGTCCTCCTTACTCCCCTGATTTCATCCTCGACGACTTCAGAATATTTCCAGAACTGCCACATCACTTTTAGAATCGTCATTTTTGGTCTAGGGATTAGATTAAAAGTGCGTCGCAGACTGAACTAAGGCACGTGGCTGAAAATGGATTCCAGAAATGTTACGATGAAATTTAAAACGATGGCAAAAGTGTGCTGTTTCTCAAATGTCTTATTTAAAAGGAGGAAGTGTTTGAGCAATCTAACTGGTAATATTTTTAAATTTATAGACTCAGACCAGGGTCCTTTGAATCCTTCCTCGTATGAATCTATACATATATTAAATATAATATACATAATATATACATATATATATATATATATATATTTATTTACATAATATATACATATATTGAATCTTAAAAGCTAGGATTAAATGGTTAGAAATAGTTATAAAAACTGGTTTTTAACTACTTTTTATCCATGTGAGTAAATATTTGGTAGTGGTAGTAGTTTACAATTCTTCATTTATTATTGTATTATTTTCATACTTTTACTAAGCGCTCCTTTTCAGCCATTGCTATGCTTTGAATTTGTATTTGGGTCCAGAATCTGGCAATAGCTTGTTTATTGCACTCATGTTTAGCGCGAACTCTGGATTTTTGAATGCAATTTTTAGGTAAGTTACCGTTTTCTCATAATGGATTTAGATTTTCTATCCATTATTATCAATAGGTTTTTGCTCAGTATTATTAACGGAAAGGGCTAAGCTCGTTGGCTGAGCTCAAAGCATATTCAACCCCACTTTTCTATAAATTATTTTATATATAAGCAGTCACAAGTTAGCAATGTTTATAATAATATTGCATCCATATTTTTATATTTAATTCTACTACTTTTATTTTCTCATCAATCCATTTTAAAATATATTGTCTAATTAAACATTTTGATTATTGTTTATTGATCTCTCTCTAGTAAAGAATTGTGACTATATAGATATATAAATCTCTTTAATATTATTTTGCTGTATTGTAATAAAACTTAAAAATGTTTTACTGAATATAGTTTTACTGTAGTTGTGTATCAGTAAAATTTTCGGGTTTAATGTTTGTACGGAAATTAGAAACTTGTGATTATACAAACTTCTTAGAAAACGTAAATTCATTTTTCTTGCACATTTCTAATCTTTTTTTTTTTCCAATTTTTTTCTGAGACTCATGGAACCCAGGGTTCCGAAGGACACAGTTTGAAAACCACTGCTTTAACTCTTCTATTATTTACTTTAAATTTTTATCATCATTACAAACAGCAATGGGCGGAACTCATGCAACTCAAAGCCAAAATGGTAGGAGTATAAGTTTCCCTGCGGCAAACAAGCTCGCCGAACTTTCAGCCTATTCTTCACTCCCCGTGGGGAAGAGCGTGTATCATAAGTAGGGAGGTTGCTCCGCTATTGGTCCACATGAAAATTCGTGGATGAGAGCAAAAACCACCCTTAATGCCTAGAAACCGGCTCAAGTTTAGTTACGTTTGAAACACTGTAGTGAGATGTTGTGAGTCACTCTGATGCAGTGAAACGTATTCCGGCTTTGGATTCTAGTTCTTATCTGTATACAAGTTTGAAAGATTTTAGTTTTTATAATGTACGAATGCTAGTCTTTCATTATATCTGCCTTTACTATTCAGTGTCGAAAGTGCATTAACAACCCCAAGTCTTTATGTTAAGTTTTTGGCTAAATTGTCCAGCAAATCTTAGAAACCTTCGAAATGCTTGGTTGCATTTTGAACATCAAACTCAATTTTTAAAATATATGTTTTGTAACCTTTCCGAAAGTTCTTGATGCAATAAGTAATGAATAGGGTGAACTAGTCCACCAAAATTCGAAAGTCAAGGGTCCGAGTTAGCAAGATGGACGAGACATACATACAATGCCTAAATATCGTCGGTACATCAATGAATAATGCCTACGTACTAAACACACAAGGGAAAGCTACAAGCAAACATTGGTACCTTACTACGTATACTCGCATTGAAATAAATCTGTAAAAATAAAACTTTTTTGTAAACAGTACATTTGGTAAATTTTTCTTTTATGTTCCTTTATCGCACATTTCTATGACTTCTCTAACAAAGAGTGTATTCTCTAACAAAGAATGTAACTATTGTGTAGCTTAAAAGTTGCCATGATTGCCAAACCATGTGGTCACTTTTGGGTTCTGAATCAAAAGGAAAGAAGACAAAAAAAGAAGCATTTAAGACCTAAAGCTACGTCTATATATCTTCCATGTGTGTTTTACAAGGCACTGAATAGGGATTCAATTATATAAATAAGAACTTGTAGCTACCAAAAATTTGATTTTCAGAAATGCTGAAAATATTTTGTCTCCGCCTTCGACATACATTTATTGAAAAATAAGTGCTTGTTTGAAAAATAAGTGTTTTTAAAAATGAAGACTGGTGGACTTTTTTTCTACAATAATATCCCCCCAAAAAACATTTTATGATGTATATTATCTCTAAAATAAAAATAATTCGCCTTAAAAAATGTTAAATATCTAAAATATGATAAACATTACTATAACGTTTTCTTTCCTTCTTGTTCCTTGTAAATATATATGGGATTTTTAGACATTATTTTTTCAAAGGTACATATAATTAAATGACATGATATGCTGTCTTGAGATTAATGGGAACATTACTTTATGCGAATATATTTTCCCCTTATTTATTTTTTCTTATCATTGGCATGGGTATTATTCTCATTTCTTTCATAAGTTAGACGTTCTGTATTTGGAAATTTTAGTGAAAAAGATCTAGAAGGATACAATCTGAAACTGTATAACTTCTTACTGCACGAAATTTACAATAATGAAATAGCCAATAACAAAACGATGCTTTTATAACAATTGGAAATTTGCTTTGTGTTATGATATAAAAAATACATCGGCTTGGAATGAATTTATACATCTTTGAATAATTTTCTTTCGTATAATATATTAATCATTCCAGAATTTTTTTCTTAAATTTTCAGTAAATTAGAATTGGCAAAGATATCAATAAACTAAAATTAATTACATACCATACAGTATTTCATAAATTAAAGTTAGTTTGTAGCAAAAAGTATTATTTTAAGGTGAATAAAACAAAATGGTTTGTTATTCACCTTACGAAAATAAAGGCTTTTATTATTCTTTCGATTTTATATAGGCTATATTTTAATTATACATTTGTTTTTACGAAGAAACCTGATATTTACGTGTGTAATGTTCTGATTTTTTAAGTCATTTTTTTGATATATTATCCCAAACTTTTGAAAAAATATTATGCTTGTAGAACTAAAACATTTGAGGTTCATAAGGGATGTCATTTCTTTTTAATAAACATTTTTTCGACGTAGAAAAATATCTATATTTTAGGCCATCTTTTTTCTTTTTAATTTTAAGATATCTTTTTTATACCAGGAGTATAATGCAAACACGGATATTTCGAAGTTTATATATATTTCTTTTCTTCTCAGTCTACATTAAATTACAACGTTTTTAAATGAATTTATAAAACAGACAACCTACAGAAAAAGAATTTTTATGTTTGGAATATCTTTTCTGAGAATATCTATACACACATATATACACACACACACACACACACACACATATATATATATATATATATATATATATATATATATATATAGTAAAACATTAACTGGACCAAATCTTAGTGGTTACAAGCAAGTTGTATGGAAGGATGAAACTAAGATATCGTTATTTGGTAGTGAAGGCTGAAAATATGTTGTTGTTGTGACTAATGCCTCCTGTCTGACGTAGTCAGATCGATGCCCACGAAATTCATCATGACATAGAGCTAGATTGCACGCCTGTAGTTAGCCATAGCTTTGAGCACCATGAAAGTGACAATACGTTTTGGCTCGGTTCCACCCCAATTTTGAGGGAGAACACCCTAGGGGTGGTCAGGGGCCTCCCTCCTCTCTTCCCCTTCCACCAACCTCACGAGATTACTAGCGGCTCGACGGCTATTTAGAGTACCCCCACGCCGCGAAGGCACTATACATTTACAAACATCCATGCCTTTTCCGGGATTCGAACCCAGGCCCTTACGGCACAGCAGTCAGCGTCGCTAACCACTATACGGGATGGGCGACTGAAAATATGTAAGACGTATAATAGGCCAAAAGTTACATTCTGACTGAATGAATGTAACTCTGAAGTACCGATATTTAGTTCTATGATTTTGCCATGCATATCAGGACATGGTATCGGTCGCCTTTATATAATCGATGGGACACCAATTGTCACAAAATACATTAACACCATTCTGAAACCTGAACTACCTCCTTCCATCAGGGATCAATTTACCGACAATGCTTCCTTTAATTTTCAGCAAGCTTCTGATCCTTGCTACTGAGTAATGTAATTGAAAGACTGGTATCGTTTTAAGATCATTGAATTGTCTTCTAGGCCAGGAAACAGTCCTGAGCTCAATCCTAATGAAAACTCGAGGCAGTATTTAAAAAATATTGTCCGAATGAGCAACTCATGAAATATAAAGGGATTAATTGAGAATATAATTTTTTTTTGGCATCATGTAATAAAGAAAGAAAAGCTTAAAACTATTCTCAGCTCAATGAAACAGGAATGTGAGCTGTAATAAAAAAATAAAGGCTAATCCACTAAGCATTGATAACTTAATGATATCCTCTGCACAACTAATATATATCGATAGTTATTGTAACATAACTTTTTTACGATGCAAAATTTGATTTAAAATTTTATATTGAATTAAGTATTCAATTATCTTTAAAATTATATAAACTACTTTGCATTCTGTGCATCGTAACATTTTCTATAAGCATACAAACTTACAAAACATAACAATTTTAAAAAGTTTCAACAATTTTGGCCAACACTGTATATGCATGCAAACTCTGACAATAAAGTTCAGTGAATGAAGTCAGAACGACCGATCTGACAACACCGGTGAAACAATACGGTGCATATTCGTTGCGACTGATTTTGACCATTTGCCCCTCCCCCTTTGTTCATTTGAGCGTCGTCTGTGTTCCGTGTAAGACGTGTTTTACAGAGTGCTTGTTTAGTGCTTTCGTTTTTAACTGAGAACAGCAAAATAAACGAACAAAAAACAGATATAAAGTTTTATTTTAAGCTTCACAGGACACCAATAGAAACTTAGTGGATGTTGGTTCGTGTTTACGTAGATAAAGCGCTGTTCAAGAAGTGTGTGTATGAGTGGTTATTTCATTTGTGATAAGGCCTGGAAAGTGTTTCGGACAACGCCCGTAGCGAAAGACTGGTGACCTCTGTCAGTGGTGAAAACAGTGAGAAGTGAGTAAATTAACCACAAAAGGTTGTCGATGAACTCTGCCCATAATAGCTGGACGATGAATGCTGCAAGGTATATTAAAGTTTTGATCTTTTTCATGAAACGTCTACGCAGGGTCCGACCCCAGTAAGCACAGTAAAGTTCATGGGGTTTTATTCACCACAATGCTCGCCTTCATATATCCAATTTCGTTCTTGGCAAAAATAAAGGTGTGGCAAATTGAACATGCTCCATTCTCACCAGGTCTCAATTCCCCTATTTTCTTCCTTTTCCCACTACACAAATTCGATTTGAAAGGAAAGAGATTTGACGATATTCCTGGCATTCAACGAAACGGGACGAGGCTTTTGAGCTTCATCTCAAGTAAAAAAAAAAACTTGCAAAGTTTCCAGGACATGTATAGCAGATCTCAGCAGTGTATAACTATGGGAGGTGATTATTTTGAAGGACAGTATGGTAACTTCTGTAAATATATCGTCTATGTTGTTGTTGCAGGACTACTCACTGAACTTTATATTCAAAGACTGATATACACACACATTTGGGTCTGTATATAAGTGATCGTGTGTGCAAACACATACGTATATTCACACTGGTGTTTAAAGTTAAGAGAGCTTGCATGTTTTTTTTCGAATTTCATGATAAGAATTAAACGAAATGCAAAGACACTTTTTCGAAGCGAACAGTACATGCGTTGAATACGTAAGCGTACCTGTATACGTGTGTGTAGGCGGAGATAATCATGCCAACATTCTCTTTTTGTTCACTACCAGAATTCGTTGAATTTCTAGGTGTTTTTAGTAGCAAGAAGTACAGCTGAACAAACACCAATGTTTAGAAGATGGAATGATATGTGGTCAATTGTGGGTAGGCTAGAAAAAGTGTAGTATTAATTCTAGTTTTATAGAGAATTCAATTTAACACCAAACGTCATGTTTAACTTAGGGGAAAGTTTCAGGGTACAGGATTCATCAAGAGAAAGCTTTGGACAGGTCATCTAAGAGCGACGACGTCCAGAGAAATCACCATTTCTCTATTATAGCGTAGTGTAAAATGGATGTTGTAGCTTTTCGTATCTCTCGTAGGTAGTATACAGCCACATGAACGCGAGTTTCATGGCTGACTGTTTCCAAAAAATTTCACGAGAGAGAGCAACTTGCAAGTAGACCTGTGGTTTCTGTCCCACTCAGTTCTGAGGACAGGAGATTACATTTAAAATTGTGCGAGGACTATACATATTACGGCGTGGATCAATGGGCGACCGTTTTCTTCACTGATCAGTCATGGTTCACACTAATCAGTGACTCCAGCTCTACTTTCATATAGAGAGGATCCCTCACCTATTTTCCAGTGTCTGAAAAATCGAACTTCAGGATAACGGATACTTGATAATCGCGGCAAGTTCGCATTAGATGATCGTAGGCATATCTCTGTGTTTAATAGAATAACTATGATCGGTGTAAGGTATAGAGATGATGTCTTGGAACCCTACGTGTGCCTTTTCAAGGGTGCAGTTGGCCCTTATTTTATTTGAATTGATGACAACACGAGGCCAAATCGAGTTCATCTGGTCCACGAGTTTTCTTAAAGTAAGAATATTCACCGAATACGACATTACGAAATACAGCGCAATAAATACGGATTGACTAACACACGTGTACATTTAGGGCATTTTAGAAAAGCATTCTTTTTTTTCTCACAGGAGACCACCATTTTCACATGGTTCATCCAACAGAAGTTTTTACAATCGCATGATTTCCTGTGAAGAGTTTTGTGATTGGTCAAAAAACGCACATGATGCAAGATTAAATCATCTTGTTTTAAATACGGAAACGTATATGGAGTTAATGTTGCACTTATTTATCATTAGGCAGTTAAGCTAAAAGGTAATCATCTCGCGAAATTTTGGAATGCTGAAGAACTTTATGAAATAATATATTTCAAGAGAAAGGTTAAATGAGTTATTACATTTACGAAATTGAGACAAATGAAAAGAAAAAAGCAAATTGAATAAAAATCAAATAAGCCAGAAGAGGAGATAAAGTTTAAATATTTTAACTTGTCTTTTAAAATTCCTTTTCTAATCTTTATATAGTTGCACCAAATGAAGCCTTAAATCATTTCCTCTTATTCAGAAATTGAAATATGGTTCCTTTTGTTGGCCTAAGATTTGAATTTATACAGTTTTTCCTTAATTTTCACTTTGTTGTTTTAGAGAAGCACTTAATCAGTGAAACAGGGATACAATACATAAATGAATGAAGGGATTTTATTCCCTTAAGAAATTGCTTTTCTCGTAAATGGAGATACACTGTAAATATATGGGGAAGAAAGATGACGACAGTTTATTTAAGAATATAATTTTTTTCTCTGTTTTATATAAAATGAAATTTAATTAAAAATTATACAATCCACTATTTTTCTCCAGGGTAACTTAATATTTTTTAGATGTAAACAGTGTTTACAGGTAAAACAAATCATTTAATTCCTCGTATTAAGAGTAAAAAAATAATGTATATACACTGTATACACATTGGCACGCAATGTGGGTAAATAAAACAACAGAAAGGAATATTAATATTTTCTTTCTATCATTTTATTTACTCTTCCAATAGCACTAGTAGCATTATATAAGAATATTGGTTCGAACTTTGACATCGATTTCTCTGCTGTACGTGACATAAGAAAATATATCCAACTTACAACCAAACACGTCTTTCATTTCTGTTTGTGGTAACGTTTACGCTTTCTTTCTTATGAAATCCATTGATTCATTTGTCGGAATTAATCCCGAGACAATTGAAAGCGTGATTTGGAGCCCTTAGGGAGCTTCAGGATTAAGGAGTTAATCACAAACAACCAGCCAACATATAGGGCCATATTTTGTTTCTTTGAATAAACGAGCATATACATTGATATATTTGGTAAAATAAAAACTTTTAAGTATTATTGCTTTAAAAAAAGATTTTAAAAAAAGAATGAAAGAAAGAAAGAAAAATACTTCAGTTTAATATCTGAAATTAGCAAGGTGCTATCTTGTAGGAAATAAATTATTTTCGGGTTTTTAGTGTAAATTTTTTCTTTACTAAAAATAAGCTTCAATCATTAAGTTTTTCTAACGTAAGTTAAAATAAGTTAAATTTTTTTTAGGTAGTAAGTTTCTAATGTAAAGTTTTTTCTAAGCTTTAATAATTCAATAGTTTCCGTTCTGTTTGATTGTAGGTTTTCATTTCTCTGGACATTCAAGATTCCGAGCTAATAAAATTTTGGGTCATTATTAGTAAAAAATTCAGCCAAGTATAATTTGAAATCATCCCTAATACTCAAATTTTTACCAATTAAAAAGTTTCATAAATTTTAATATAAATTATAATCAGATGGTGCCAGGTCATGGATTTAATGTGTCCAGTTTTCCCACAGAAATTACATTTCCGTGAAATAAACCTACAATTCTCTTTTGCATGGTTGGTATCTGTGCATCGTGAAAAATATAAGGTTTTCTTTTGGTTTTTTGTAAAATTTGGATTTTTTTATCCATGTGCTTTTAAAAGTTTGCATTGAATTTATTTCTCGGCACATACTATCATTTGCCCCTTTGAAAGCTTTTTCCATATTTAGTGCTATATTTAGCGTTTTCTCGAGATTAATATTATCTTCCTCAAATAATCGATCTAAAATCATTTTATCCCGCAACCCGCTTATAAATACGTCACGTAACATAATATTAAACATATCTTTATCATAATCACAATTCTTTTCTGGAGCTCTAACCTCGGCAATGTATGTACTAATACCTTCCCCTTCATTCTGTTTGCAGTTTAAAAATTTATGACGAGAAGGTATAATCAAAGGTTTGGGGGTCAAATGTTTTTTAAGTGAATCTTTTAACTTATTTAACGTTTGGTCGGAAGGAATGCCAGGTGCCAGCAAACTTTTCAGTAACTGGTACAATTTTGCACTAAGAAACAAAACAAAAACCTTAGCTGAATTCGCTAGTGGTACATTCTGTACATCTAAGTAAGTTTCGAATATTTCAATAAAACTATCAAAATTTTCATTTCCTTCATCAAATTTTTAAAATTGTACAGTTACTTTATGACTAGAAGAATGGTCTCTAATTTGCAGTGCTCGAATCAGTTCTTGATTCTGCCTGAGCAATTCTGCAATTTGCTGTTTCATGGTTCCTCCCGATTAAAGAGAAAATAATAATTTTTTTTTACCTTGGGCCGTCTTCAGGCAGTGCCTTATCCAAAAGAAAATGATTCTTTCTTCTTACTTCATCTCTAGCTGAGAATTTAAGAATTCCGGGTTTTGCTTCACACAAGAGAATTTCTTCTTCACAAAAAAAAATCTTCAAACACGCGGAATTAAACAAAAATTTCTAACGTCTTCGTCGCCAACTATTGTGTTTATGGGTTTCAAACATAATTAGATGCACATTTACTTCGTAAATTAGTTTAGTAACTATCTTACTGCACAGTACAACCATTTTTATTTACAGAGACATTTCTCATTGTAGCGTGGTATTTATATACAATCCTCCACTCAGTCACACAGTTAACAGTCTCTAACTGGTTGCACTTAAATATACCACAAACTCACAATTTTTTTCAAGCTTACCTTTATTGTAAATAGTATCCATCACATATAAATCGCATAGACAATAAGTTATGGATTGAAAAAAAACATCTAATACCTAAAATAAGAAGTAAGTTGTGTTTTTTTATTGATGATATATTCTATGTATGTTCTTTACCCAAATACTTAAAATATCATCCAAGTCATCCTGAACTTAGAAACACACATAATAGGTTATATTAACTTCTTGCATGGAATATGAAATTTCTTTAGAAAAGAAATGACAAACGAAGTACAATATAAATAAAATTTCTTGAAATTCTCTATTCATAGAAGAACAATAGATATATGGCACATTTTATCATGAATAATCCATGAAATGGATTCATTCTCTTATCCAATTTCTAGTTAATAGGCGAGTCATGTTGCTTTGAAAATTCATTAAATTTAAGACCATTTAAGTATTTCTTTTTTTAGATAAACAATTATTTATTAGTTTCAACATCGAAGACAACACCTTTTTAAGACTACATCGATATTTTTAATCACTAGAAAATGGGAAAAGTAGACATATTATTTTAATCCCTCTTCTTAGTTCACCACTGCAGTTACAAAAAATACTTATTCAGAAAAAATGGTAAAAAAGTTCATTACTTTGAAAACATTGTGTAAAAAAACATTTTCAAGAAAATCTCATTTAGTGAAAAAAGAACCGTCGATGGTATCGCTGAATTTCCTAATTAGATTTTGTATTAAATTTTAATCTTCCTTAAACAGTCTTCTGTTCTACATGATTAAGCAATGCTCTGGCCTCTTATTCTTTCAAGCAGTCACGTGCATATCCCTCTTTTAATGAGAGACTATGCTTAGTTGTGGGCCTGTTTTTCGTCTCCCCGTATTATATTAATGGCTCACTTAAATATTCGGATAAGAAATCTCGTAGTTCTCGTGACAGATGTGTGAAATTATAAATGTCTTGTTTTATTTATTTATTTTCTATTTCTCCTTTGTTTTTTTTTCATTTTTTTTTCAAAATTTATTTATGTGAGTATCATTTAAGGAAAATTAACTTGTAGAAAGGAGTGGAGCTATAAATATAAAAAAAATAAACATAAAAATAAACTTATTAATTGCCTAAACTTTTGATTCATTTTGAATATGTTGATATATTAAATGCACTTTGATCTGCGACAAATTTTAATATTCAGATTCCGAATGATAAAATACAATCTTTATTCAATTATTTTTAAGAAATCATCTTTGTGTTGATGCATGCATTTTTATTTATAGTTAAATTATTATTTATAGTTAATTTATAGTATAGTTAATTAGTTAAGTCACCGAGAATGAAACCAGCGGAGTAAGGAGGATGTTGCAAAACAAATGTTTACATCTTCACTCCGTCAATGCTTGAAGCATAATCTAACATACTACAGTAGAAAAAACTTTCAATGTTTTCAGTGGTGCGTGTAGAAATTCTGTGGATGCCCAAAGCGTTCGTTATCATTGCCACTTTTCCTGGGGGCCACACTAGCATAGTGGTTCAAAGTAACGTAATCGTGGTCAGAGTGCCATGAGTTCGAGCCTAGTGCCAATGAAGAACAGTTGTGTGGGAGAGTGATGCACGTTAAATCTGTCGACAGCTTTAAGGTCCTAACGTTGGAAGGGGTTAATTACGAGAGGGTTGCCAGCTAAGGTGTCATTCTCGTCAATTGACCATGGTTCCAAATTACGAGATCTGTCACCAAAATCTCCCGAGTATTTGAACTGGATGACGTTAATATTCAATCACTCACACACTTTCTCTGTTTTCTCTGAAACGTCGATGCCACTCGAAATCTTGCGTTCGCTATAATACCTCATTGCTTTGCACATTATTTAGCAATTCGTAAGTCTTAAAGCACTCTTTTCAAAGCCAACACAAAATATGATATTATTTTCTACTCAACAAACGCAATTTCTCTCAATCACCGGCTACTGAATGCATTCACTTACAAAATACGACGACGAAGTGACACTCTTTTAGAACAGAGGCAGGAATGCAGTGACACAATAATCTTACCTAGTTGCTCTACTGTAAAAAATTTCTCGTTACAGGCTTCCACTGAGAACTTTTGTATCTTACCTCGCCTATGTATACATGCATATATATATACGAGGGCTGTTCAAAAAGTATCGAGACTGAATTTATTATGCAAAAACATACATACATAAACACGTTTTGAGTCAATCTCCTTCGAAATATGCTCCATTGGCAGTAATACACTTGGCCCAATGATGTTTCCAGTCCTCGAAACATTTCTGGAACTCAGACTTTGGGATGGCCTGAAGCTGCTGTGTCGAATTCTGTTTTATGGTTTCAATGTCCTGAAACCGGTGTCCTTTTAAGGTGTTCTTGATCTTGGGAAAGAGGAAAAATCAGCACCACTGCCTTCACTTGTGCAATCTTGTCCTCATTACGAGAGGTGGATGGGCGTCCAGAATGGGGATCACTGTTCACTGATTGACGACCCTCCTTGAATCGCCGGAACCACTCGAAAACCCGAGCACGACTCATTGCCTCATCTCCAAATGTTGTTTTCATCATCTCGTAGGTTTTGGTGCCCATTTTACGGAGCTTAAAGCAAAACTTGATACAGATTCGCTAATCCGTGTTTTCACACATTTTCTTTTTTCGACGAACGCACGCAAACACTCCACGTGAAAGAAGTCAGTGTGACTGAACGGCGCGCTGTACAGACCTGCCGAATTTTGTGAGACAAGGTAAATATCACGTCATGATGCGCACAGTCCTCGCTGGTTTTCTGAATAAATAGAATAAATTCAGTATCGATACTTTCTGAACAGCCTTCGTATATATATATATATATATATATGCGTGCGTGTGTGTGTGTATTAAAACTTAGGAGCTAGGATTAAAGAGTTAAAAATAGTTTTATAAGAGCTGGCTTTTAACTACTTCTCCTCAATGTGTGTAAATATTTGGTAATATCGCAGTATAAAGCTGCACAAGTGCTACTCGTAATTTCGTAATTTTTTGTCACAATCAAGTGATGACGATGATACCTGAGCTGATGCCCTTTTCTAATTCAAAATCTATTCACACGCGTAAGTAATTTTAACATATATAAATTAAATCTACATCAACCCCTCAACGAAGCTAGATATTCAATAGCATTGTCACGTGACTCTGCGGCATGGTAATACCGTGCACGAATTCGTGACTATGACCAGTAGGTTTTTGGGACCTGGTTTTCTCATTAAATACAAGTTGATTCCACTCATAGTTCCATTGAATGGCATTGTTAGCCCATAGCAAACAATGACCTATATTGAGTTTCAATAACTTTTTGGTTTTCTTTATTTTCTCAAATTTTGCAGAAATATTTGGCTTAAGATACCCAAATTTGCGACAGGATAAATATTTTTGCCGAAGGATTTCAACACTTCACATGTCTAAAACCTTTTCTGAGTCTTAGAATCCAATTTCTTTGGCTATTAGCTTTGTAAGATTTACAATTTGTGTTTTTTATAATTTATTTTTATACTTTTTTGTATATATATATATTGGGGGGGGGGGGTAGTGCGTGTGTATTGGAACGTAAAAAAATGGTTAGGTTTTTTTTTACTTATTTAACATATTTTTATCGTAGATATTCTTTAAACCTTTGAAAGTCTTATTTAATTTACTAAAGTTCTATTTAATTTTCTCGTGATGCACGTAGGTATACAGAATCTTGATAATGAAACCTTTTTTGAATCATATTCAAAAAATGATCTATCTTAGGATGAGGAAACATATTCATTTAGTTAAATATTGTTTCGCAATGCCTTTTTCAAGAATAAAGTTTAACTGGCCTTCTGATCAGACGCACAGATTTATGCTAGTTTAATAAAATATTAGACCATTATAATGAGAATTTGATTTTTATGTTTCTGTGTGCATGCCCCTGTTTCAAGCAGATTTAATAATTCCTTAATTAAATTTAATGATTCCAAACGAAACAACCTTCTCAAATGCACTTAATATATCAGATCTTTGATCATACCTAAATATATAAATATAAAAATTATTTATACCCTCAAATGACAAAAAATAAATATTAAGGGTCCGTTAAAATGTAACAAAAATGTATTTCATTTCATATTTTGCATAACTCTTGAGCATTTATTTTGACATTCAGTAAGTTTGTGAAAAACTCTTAGCCTTAATTTCTAAACAACTACTTTATTTATTTTTCTGAAAAATGTATTACAAAACTAATGTGAAGATTGTATTAAATCTTGTTTCTGATTAAATAGATGCTAGACGTAAAAAAAACACGACCCAGCTCCTCAAAATCTGTATCAAACTTCATATACGTGCCCATTTTAAGAGAATAAGCTTAGAGCAAGACAGCAATAAAGGTACACTCGACTCTCGATAGATTGAAGTTTGAGGGACCAATCAAAAGGGAATTCGATTTATCAAAGGGGAAGAAAAAACGCCATAAATACACGAAGTGAAATTTTTTTTCTGACACATTTAAATTTTAAACTATTTAATAAAGCAACAATTGTGCATATGTATAAAACTACCCTGAAGTATTTTTAAAAAATACATATTATACAGAATAAATATTATACACAGAAGTTAAAAGTTTTGTAGTAAAAAAATACATTTATATAGTAATTCTCGAACAGGACTCTTTCATGCCCCACCAAATGCCTTCCTTTCTTCATAGAAAATAAAATCGTTTTGCACCCGGTTCCCTTAGACACTCTCCCCAACACTTTTGGTTCTTCAACGCAGGGTCCAGTCCGGTCCCTGTCCTATTTGATGCCATACGCTGCAAGTTACACAGAGGAGCTCTAAATCGGCATGTCATTCTGTAGCAAAAACGCAATTCTACGTGTATCTCTCCTCACAATAGCGGACCATCCTTTCTAAACATATGTGTTGCTAGGCCACGTATTAAACGAAAGATATGGTCAGCTGACAAAAGGTGTAACCAGAACTGTTCACTTGAAGAATGAAAGCTATAGAAGTGTCTTTTTTCGCATAAGGAACAGAGAAACACAACAAAGGGGTAGCAGACAGATGGTCATCAAAGAGGCTACGTTAGGGGGAAGAGACACAGAGACAATTCAACACAAAACACTTAAGCTAGATTCTGTTTGCTTGAGTACTCTAGATAGAGTAAGTGTTTGAAATGTCGATAGTTTTATAAGATGACTTCGAATTATTGCGTGTTGTAATCTGGCCAGTCACAGTTTTTCTTCGAAATACTGAGTGTACCAAATCGTATTGTTTTAGTTCAAAATATCAAGAGTTTTTCTAGGAGCGGAGCATATACTTCGAATTATTGAGAGGTACATTTTATCGAAGGTTTAAGTTGGCGAGAGTCGACTGTATTATGTTTAAGGCTACACAGTATACTTTTTCAAAAAAGATTTTTGGATACAGTAACAGTAAAAATAATTTTACTCTCATATTCAGATTATATCATTAGGTTGATTCTGAAAGCAAAAAGTCAATTTGACCAGTCATCGTCTTAGAATTATAAAAAAAATTAAGGATTTTTGAGGTATTTTCAAATTTTTATAAAGCGCTCACTTTTTAAAATTTTTAAGTTATTTATGTTTCTTAAATTATTGCGAACCAAATTTAGCATGAATTTGAAAATATATTGCATTGTTGATTTTAATAACTATTTTTCTAGAAAAACCAGTAAAAAAACGATTTTTTTAAATAGTAACTTTAGCATTTTCTTAAAAGCATAACTAGAGATCTTAACTCTTAATCCATACTAAATTTTATAGAATATATATTTGGTAGTAGATTAAAAAAAGGCTCTATGTTGAACGGAATAAAACGTTAGGGATTATAAAATACTTATCCTTCAAATCTGAAAGTCTGAGAAAAACGCATTTAAAGTTTGTAAAGGCATAAAACAAAATTTAATAATGCCCGTAAAGCTTTAATTTTAATAAGTTATTTTCCAATGTATGCTCTACATTAAAATAATATTTTAATTAAACTTGACTGAACATATTTTTTAAAAAAAATATACTTTTGCATAATATTGATATTATTTGTTACAATGTCACTTTATTCAGCTTAATCTTAACCAAATATTTTTCCAAAACATTTGAAACACATAACATTTATGTTCAAAATAATAATGATACTAACTAAATCTAAAACTAGTTAGTTTTGAGCTCATAAATTTTATTTTTTTCCGTCTTGTTGTAAGACTTTAAAATACTAAAATACATAGATAGTACTACATTATGTTAAGTATAATGTAGTTTGGTATATATATATATGTATATATACATCAAGGAAATATTCAGTTTTATCTTAAATTACGTAATTAAGATTAACGTAATTTATTTCTCACAGCAACCTGAGAATGTTTTGGTCATGGGATTTTCTCAAGAGGAAAAATTAATGATAAATCTTATAAGTTTTCTGAACTATTTTTAAAGCTAAATTGAACTTGAAATCAAATTTATATATTATTTAATGATAATTCAAAAATTGGAAACATATTCAAGCAGACATGATTTTAGTAATAAAAATTGGAAAAAATAAACAGTTTAGACTAATTGAGTTGATTGTGCTCAAAAATATTTGTAATTAATTCAATTTAAGAGTGGAAACATTCTTTAAAATGAAATCGCGAAACGAAAACCATAGCTCAGAAAACTTCAAATATTTTAAAAACTAAGTTGTATTCTGATCTGAAATTTTGGCGGCAAGCTTCTTATAGATACGAGCCACGAGAAAATGTAAGAAATATGTTTTCGATATTTACGAAATTTGTAGGGCATTTTTAGGAAAATTCGTGTCACCTTAAATAGAGGGAATACCACTCTATACAGCTTGATTTGAATATGTTGGTTAGCTCAGGGGTATGATTCGAATTTTTCTCGGGTAACAAGTGTGTAGAACTTTAATTAAATAATTAGTATCAGATCGAGTGAGTGATCCAATTAAAACTTCTGCTCTTTTAGAACATATATCTCTTAGTTATTGCATAACAATTATGAAATATCTTTAGAACTAAAGAAAATGAAACGTTTGAAAACTGAAAATGTCAAAACGTGCGTCAAGAATGACGTCACAAGCTGAGGAAAAATAAAAATGTAAATCGAAGAACTGGAAATGAAACGAGCGTTTACGTGCTATGAAGTGCAAAATAAAATGAAAATTAGATTGAAATTGAACAAAGTATTATATTATCGATTTTTATTTTAAAATCTTTGGTGGTAAGAAAAGATTTGAAAAACATCTTGGTTGTTGCAATTTATGATGTTTTAGATATTAAGAATTTTTTCATAAATGTAAATGTGGTGAAGTTGTATACTGAAGAGTTTCGAATTATATATTTTATCTCAATAACTTTATTAAAAAAATTCTTAACTTGATTATATACAGAAATCTGTATATTAATTATAAAGAATAGAACACACAATTTTAAGAAACAATTAAAAATAACAGCATGTTAGAGAAAAAATTTTGTATTGCTAATTTTCAAGAAATTTAAGAAAGAAACAATTTTTTTTTAAGCTTAATTTTATATTAAAGGTTTGAAATAAGTTTTATGCATCAAAAATGGAAAATTAGTCATCTAGTAAATTTCAGGTGATTATGTTTATGAATGTATGTCTAAGTTTCATAAAAAAGTACGATCTAAACCTGATAACTTATTTCCTCTTAATCACAAAAGTTATTATCTGAATGTTATAAAAAGAGCTTAAAATACATATTATATATGCATATGAGAAAAATGTTTATATTCTAAGCAAATTTTAATTTTTATTATAAGTTACAGCATTATTATTCAAAACAGGAAAAAAAAACTAATTGCCTAAAGAAAGCGTATGGAGTATGCTAATGCTGTGTATTGTTCAAACTGAAATACATCGACATCTATCGAATATATTATAGTAAAAATGTTCCCTAAATAGTCATTTGAAAATGATTACAATTTACAGAAATAAAATTTTAAAGCACAAACAAAACGTGTAGGCTGTACTCGTAACAACTTAATGAATAAAAATTTCATCTTCTAAAACTTGATTTATACAAATGTCCTAAAAGTATAAGTCCACAGAATATATCTTCTGACTCCTTTTTCTACCTAAGCATGCATTTGTGAAGAAATAATTATGAACAGTATATACATTTGTATGAAAAAAATATCAGCATTTGTTTTCTAGTCAAAAATCTATTTCCTTTGGAGTAAAATTAAGAAAGAAACGCACGTCGAATAAAGAAGATCAATTATATCAATTACACATACGTTACTTTTCAAACGTATAACTCGTAGATTGGGATGCGATCATTTCTGATTTTGTCAGAGAATTGCAATTTCATGCTTTGTAATAACTTACGACTTTTAATGACACACAAAAAAAATGAAACGAGGGAAAAAAGAACGTTGGGAAAAAAGTTGAATGTTCTTTAATGAATTTCGCGAAACAAAACAAAAATGTCGTTTCTGATAGAATTTATTGATCGTAAATGAAATAAAGATTGAACTCGTTCATCAAGTCAAATGGCAACAGGTGCTCTTTATTGCTTACAACAAAATTGCTTGGATTTAACTCAATGCTTTTCTTTTCTTTTTTTTAAAATTTTTATACATACAATACTTGCATCAATATCAATGACTTTCTCAGGATTTGACGTATTTAATATTACCATTTGCCTTAATTACTAAAAATAAAAAGCTAAGAACAAGAAGTATTGTTTTTGCACAGGCCCTGAGTAACGTATTAAAGGCTTGTACTAATAAAAAATTTGCTTCTAGTATTTTCAGCTGAAGGACTGTTAAAGAAGACGATTAAGTAGAGAAACAATAAAAAAATTCCATTTACCTAAACACAACTAAAATCAGTTTAAAAAGTTTTTGTTGTCGAACCCTAACTATGATTCCTAAGGAGTGTTTTTTTATATATTTTAAGCAATATTCCATTGCAAACTTTAGTCAACACTTATATGTAATACATCATGGTAAAAATATCTGCTCCCTACTTGTTGGACCCAAAAAGTAGAGAGCAATATTAACAGTCTGCCATATATTTTTATACATAAAAATTCAATTGATAAAAGTAAGCAACAGTTTTTCATATACTTTACAAGTGGGCGTTCTATTGTAGAGATCGACGATGCTCACATCATAATAAAATACATTTATTTAGGATAAGTATTTACAAACAATAAAGGCAAAGATTATAACCATTTCAAATGTCATGATAAATGGCATCGAATTTTACACATAATGCTTAATCTGCTCACCTTCGTCACCTTTCTTTCGTTTTCCATCATACTTGTCCTTTTCCTTTTTCGAAAGCAAAAGACACTGTCTCTGAAATCATTCGACAGTCTGCGTTGTACCACTTAATAAAAGGGTGAATGCAACAACACAAAAATTATTTCCTACAGTGTGTAATTTCGACATATTTTTTCCTTTTCTACAAAGGTAGGATATGTAAAAAACATGCCTTTAAAAACCTTCATATTAGAGAAAACTAGTGAAGAGACTTTTATATAAAAATTAAAAATAAAAACTTTTCAACATTCTTGAAGTGAAATTAAGCAAAATGGAACTACTGACGTTATCTTTGTGTTTCGCGATTCAATATTTTTTAAAAATTGTTTTCCCTTGAAACAGGTTTCAATTTTACATGATTAAGCAGCTTTAAAACTTGTTATTACATATTCTTTCTTTTGATTGTCACGAGTTTTAATAAGCCACCATGCTCTGTTTCTGGTGAGAGTGAGCTTCCCTTTTGTTACACTAATGACCATTTCAAGCATGCTCCCGTCGTACCTGCTGTGATAGACATTGTAATACATAAATGATTTATTTTAAAAACTTTCTTCATTTTTCAAATATTTTTTGCCTCTTTGAATTATAGACTGCCTATAAAAGAACAGCCACTAAGTAAAATGGTTTCAACCTGAATATCTGTTGTTGCACGTTTATTTTTAAAATGGCAATTATTTATTTCTTAAAAAAAGTTTTGTTTTAAATTTAAAAAAACTCATAAAGAAGAATAAACAAATTAGTTTTAGCATTGTATTATATATCTAATTTAAAATGAGAAAAACATAATTGACTACCAAAGCAATTTTTTATGAAATTTATTAATTATTTTAAAATATATTTATTTCATCACCTTCTTCCAACTAATGAAACAGTCATTAAAATAGTGCCATGTTTTTTACTAACTCTTCTCTGGGGCTTACCTTAAAATATTTTGAGTGGGAAAAGTACGTTCCATGTGTTTTTCTGGAAGGAAGTACAATAATCTGAAATCAAATTTTACAAACTGCCTTAACTTTGCCGTATAATGCAAGATGACCGTAATGCCCCAACCCTTCCAAGGATTGAACTTGCAGGAGTAAGGGTAGAAGGAGCGTCAGGGGAGGGAGAAGTGATTCTGGATTTTTATTTCAAAAATTCCCGTGAAAATTCTGAAAATTTCTGAAATGAGACCGAATGGCTTTGCGATCGAGTTTCACCAGCGGATTTGCATTCCCTATAGCGGCTGAACTTTCAGGTGCAGACTTGTGAAAGTTAGATCACAACATAAATTTACATTGGCAATTGATCTTCAGACATGTCTGCTACTTTGTAAGAAGATGAACCGACTGCATATTAAGCATTCAGCTTGTCATTAGACATTTATAAGAAACCAGACGCAATGTGTAACTTTTAAAAAATTAAACGAAATTGTTATGGTATTACAAAGGAGTGAATTATTATCAGATAATTGTGCCATGGTCCATAAACATTCACTCGAAGCATTACATACAAATTTGAAGGATTCAAACCGCAACCAAAATTTATTTGAGCGTCATGTCATACTACTTTCTTATGATTTACGGCAGACATTGCCTGGCATTCATTGCTATACTTTCGTTCACGAGATTAACGCATGTTTAAAACAATCATGTTTATGCCAAAGTGTTGAAAATTTTGAGTGACAATAAACATGCAAATTCAATGGCAAGATGACCCATTGTTGTTATTTTTAGCTTAGGAGTTTTGTGTAATATAATTTCGTAATTATGCTGCTCTATATATATTTTGAATGAAAAGTTAGTGTTGTGCAGGACTCTGTGTTTGGGCTATTTATGAATATGATTTGAAATGTGAGAACTGTGACCATATTCCTTCTCATTCTGCGCTTCTGAGAAAGTAAACAAAAATTGTGCAAAGCATCAATCTTGCATTCGGTTTCGGCATGAGAATCACTGGCGAAGGACATTCTGCGGCCAGAAAACTTTGTTCTGCTTACAATGTAAATGTACCATCTAAGAAAGCAATTGGTTTCCTGGAGAAAAAAGCTTTAATTTGCTGCTAGCGACATAGCATGCAATACAATGAAAGAAGTTTCATTGGAAATTAGAGGTAAGAAAAATGATACTGAATTCCCTCATTGTGTTGGTGGATGGCTCATGCAAACGAAGACGATATCCTTCCTAGATTGGATGTGTGTATGCTATCTCAATAGATAGTAGTAAGGAATTAGATGTTGAGTTCATGTCAACAGTGACTTAGCGTTTCAAAATACAAAGAGTTTAACACCATTCATAATTGTGAAAAATATAGAGAAAAAAGGTTCCATTCGATAAAAACCTATGGAATTTATGGGTGTTTATCGCGTTTTCGAAAGATCTATCGAAATAAAAATTTCAGTACGTAAATTTTTTTGGCGATAGGGACTTTAAGTGGTATAACGCTGTAAAAGACATTTATGATGAGAAATACGTAACAAAATACGAGTGTATTCGACGCATACAAAAGTGTGTCGGAACAAGACTGAGAAAAATGAAATCCAAACTAAGAGGCCTAAGAGGTCGAGGCAGAATTGACGAATGCCTTTCTCGATAAGTTACAAAATTGTTTTGGCTTTGCTATCCGTGACAATATAAAGGATTTACAAGGCATGGAACGTGCAGTTATTGCAGCATTTTACCCATTAGTTGCTCTAATGCAAACAAAAAACAAATACATGGCCAATGCCGGACCGGATATTTGATGTAAATATCAACACGTCGTGTCAAAGGACAAGATACACAGGCATAAATCTAAATAAGTTCCCCAAAATCTGATCAGTATTATCAAAACAATATTTAGGAAATTATGTGAACAAAACTTATTAGAAAAATGTTTACCCGAAAAAACACAAAACTTAAATGAATGTTGCAATGGATTCCTTTAAAAATTTATTCCAAGAGATTTTTTTGTGTTATTATCAACACTTGATTAAGAGGATACATGGCAGTAACTAAGTTCAATAAGTGATTTCAGGGATCGATAGATATCTTGAAACATTTTGGTATGACTATTAGTGTATTAAGATAACTCAGACGTGAAAGAAATTCAAATTTTGCATTTCTGAAGTTTTATTTTTAAAAAATAACGACCACATTGCTGCATCTATAGATGAATTATTTATGAGAATTCGATAAGTCGAACGTTAGAAAATTGAGTTTTCAAATTGTAAGCAAATGAGATGTAACTGTGATTCAAGTACACTTTCTTCAAAATCCGTCAGGTATCTAATATGTGTGTATATTGTAAAGAAATAATTTTCCAAAACAAGTTCCTTATATCCACAAAGGATTGAATCGGGACTGATAGTTAATAATTTACTTTTTTCCAAAAGGACAAAGTTTGTCTTTGATTAGTCTATAAAAATTTTCATTTGCTTAGGTCATATAACATCTTGTTATTTTTTTAATCAATACCTTTGAATTAATAAATCAGAACAGTATGTGTTCATTTTCAAAAGAAAAAAGAATCTGAAGATTGACTGTCTGTTTCTAATAAAAAAGTAATTTTAAAAAAGTCAGTCAATTCCTACTCATCCGGTTTGGCTAGTTTGGCTGAAAAACCGGTTTTCGAAGCCAAATGTTGGCATTGTTTTAACAGTTGCATTGTTGCAACAATGGAGATAAATAAAAGTTGGCGTCAAAAACCGGTAATTAATTAAATTAAATTAATTAATACTTGAAAAATCTATATTAACATCAAGAGTCATTCACTACAAATTTAAAAAAATATATTTGAACTTGATTGGATGAGTAGAAAGAATTTTATTAACGATTGAAAATTAGAACAGGATATATATATATATATATATATAAACGGGCTGTGGATAGCCTAGTGGTTAGTGCATCGGATGTCAGCCCGGAAGGCCTGCATTCGATGCCTGATGTCACCATATACCCTCCGAGTACACACGGAGTACGTGATCGTTAAATCAGTGGGTCCGAAAATCTTGCGCGGTGTCGTAGTAGCTGTCACCATCTATCGTGTATGAAACGATCCAAATCATTTGTCACCTTCAAGGTGCTCAAAGCTAAATGCTAACGACAGGTAGCCCCTTGGAACGATGAATTTCTTGGGCCTCGATCGGACATCGTCAGACAGGTGACATTAGAAACAACACAACGACAACATATATACACATAATATAAAAGAGAGTGAGAGCTGATGTAGGAATTGAAAGAGATTGTGTGTCACTCTCTAAAATGTTTCCCGATTGAAGTTGAGATCCATAAAAATTAGATTCCTTCTTATGTAACTCAAAACCCCGCATAAGATCATTTAAATTGGCTAGATCAACGAGATGAGGTTGCGGATGAACTAGATCTCAGCTGGATGCTCTTCCTTATAATTGGTGGACATCGTCTGTGGCTGAAAAAGTACCCCAGATCCATTTCTGGCAATAGAGTATAAATTTGTGGATCCTAGAAATAGAGAAATGGGATATTAGACTATGCGATACCCTAATACCTACTGATGTTGATACATCATAATGCTCAAGTTTCAGTCTGCGTTTTTGAAGGGATAACTTCTTTAGGTGCGTTTTGCTGAAGAGTGAATATGAATGATGCGTTTTAAGAAGCCAAGCATTAATACGCTCGTAGCATAGGATCGGAATTTTCCGTAACAATGTAAAGTGTTTCAACAAAAGAAACTTACATTTTAAATTTCTATAGGTTTTCTTGGATTTAAATACCAAAATAAATAAATAAAAATAACGTTACACCTATTTTCCAAGTAGATTGTTACATTGTATATCTTTCTCAATGCTGTCAATTTAGACTCAGATGAAAAATTGTAAAACTTGCTTAAAAAATTAATAAAATTTCGTAATTTTAAAAAAATTTTATTTTTTCATTTTTTTGCAAATTAAATATTTTTAAAAAAGACGCTTTTCCATTTCAAGGAGTAATTAAAATGCAACGAAAAAAATTACTAAAATCACTAAATGCCAGTAATAATTAATTGTAAAAAAACCTGCGATAGAATTGAGTAGTTTGAGGTTCATGGAACATGTGCAGAAAGACAACTTTATGATACGTTACAACTGATAGTTTTCTTCATTTTTAACATTTTCTTTTTTTACTCAACCCGACGGTGTATATATATATATAAATCACACAAGAATATTAAGTTACGAGATGACGGAAATGATTGCATCAAACCATATCAAAGCAAAATCCATTTATTACCAAGCACCTTTGAGCCATTTTATCAAGCTGCAGTAGCAAGTTGTGCAACACAACAATGGAGCCCAATCATGGTATTAATCGGTAACTTGGCAACCAAAATAGAAGCGATCAGCAAAAAGAGTTTGAAGAAAATGAGAGTATTCTTTGATATGCAATGAACATTCCCCTTAAACAACATAAATACATATTCAGCAAACCCGAGGAATTATAAAGGGGAAAATAGTAAAGCGTTCCTAATGAATAATTCCTTAGTGGTTAAGAAATAAAAATCCAGTTATAATAAGCCTTACATAAAAGAACACTAATTTTTTATCTCTTAATCACGTTTGTAGAATGCTATGAAAAACCAGTTTAAGGATTAATGTATATAAAGATACAGTCTTAGAAAATATAAAACAAGTGCATTTAAGGTATCCAACTACCCCAAAATTGTAAATTTTGCCAAAAATTGACAATTTTTATGGTTTTAGTTTAAAGACCATCTTATTAGCTTTATAAAAAATACCAAATTTATCATTTTCCGTTCACTACAACAAAAATTACAAGTGTTTTAATAAAAGCAGATGCCATTACTTTAAGAAGCAAGAAGTCATTCTTTAAAGTGCGTTTTACTCGATACGTATTTTCTTGAAAATGCTCAAACGGGATCAGTGATTGTTCAAAAATTTTTGAAAATTATTAACTGGAATTTTTCGTGTATGTGCTTAAGAAGTGTTTTCACCTTCAGATTTATCAATCAATGTTGTGTTACTAAATTTACAGTCCTTATGCTCATATAATTACTCTTTTTTGAAGCAATTTCATATAATAACTACGATAAAGTTCTTTAGTTTTTGTAAAATTAAAATAGTTCTTATCCTTAAGGTCATTTCAAAAATCGTAACATAGCAACACACCAAAACTGAAAAATTAAGAATTTGTTCAGAAACTTTTGGTACAAAACCAACCGTGTTTATGTTATTTTTTGTAAATGTTCTTCAATTTGTTCCCATTTTAGTAATAACAATTTCTTTTCATTTTCTTAATTTTATCATATTGTCTTAAAATGTTTTAAGCAAATCTAAAAAATATTCCCATATCTCTATTTTTTTTAAATAAAAGTTGTCGCACACAAGTAGTCGGATACTTTAAAATAGTACTTATTGAAAAAACAAAGTAAAATTAAAATTGACATAGGCTTGAAAATCAAATTTAATTTATCCTTCAAGCCATAACTTATGATAAATCCAGCTTTTATTATCACGAGTACCGGTTAATATGAAATTTAGACATGTTTTTTATTATTTGTTATCATCTCAAATTGTATTTGTACCGCAAATTTGTTAATAAATTAAGTTAATAGAAAATAGAAACATAGAAAGTGAAACGTTGTAAAAAATCTGATTGTCTACTGATTTAGTGTTTTAATTCTTAGTTAAAAGTTTTAAATTAAAAAAAAAATTTAATTTAAATTTCGTGTAAAGTCATTCTTTAGCTAAGTTTTTTATGAGTTTTCTTAGACATAAAAATACTTCCCAGACTTCCATGTGCAATTGTTTCAGGATCAGTATTTTAGCCTCATTTAAAGATGAGAGCTAAAATAACCTGAAAGATATTGAAATAAACTTGCATTTATTTAAATATTTTTTTCTAAATAAGAAATTCTTAGGGAAAATTAAAATAAAAAATTGGAAATGCGTAGTTTGTCAAGAATCATCACACTGAAAATCATCACTATATTAGAATTCTATAGCATTAATATTACGAAAATAAAAATAAGAATAAATAATAATAATAATTAAATGACTTATTTTTAAATACCTAAAAACCATCGGGTAAAAGAAATAATATTCAAAAAGAGAGTATGAATAATTTATTCTGAGAAAAAAATGCGTGAATCTTGAAAATCTCGTGCAGGATAAAAAAAGTCGTGCAGATGTTATTATTGAGTCGCTTAATTACTGCCTACATTAAACTTTTTATCTCACTTTCGCAGCAACTCTTAGTCTACAGTGTATTTAATGACCAAAGATAGAGATATCTTTTTAGATAGTTCGTTTTTCCCTTGCTCAAAGTGACGCTTCCCTTAAATACGCAAACTTACATTAAAGTACTTCCTCTTATGAATGTTTGTATTTAGATGTTTTTCTTTATTTTTATTTTATTTTCAACGTGTTTATCTCGTATGAAATATTGGAACTGGAATCGTGTAAGGGATGTCTGAATTTGCAAAAATTTTATGCTAAGAATACAAATTTTTAAATAATTCATATTGGAGTATTTTCAACTGATAATGTATACCAAAAATAAACTGGAAAAACTTTCCAATTAAAATTTTAATACAATTTACACTGGTTTACCTTTTTTATGGGAAAAGTGTTATTTCAATATTTTTTAATGTTAGAAAAAATTATTTTATTAAAAACATTTTATCCCTTTTTGTATTTGTTCTCATTAAAATCTAAATTATTCTGGCATTACATGATGACTGCTGATGTCAAACTTCGTAATATATTCATGAGTAGTCAAAGAAAAGTTCCTGACGCAGCATTTTGCTTTCCTTAACTGTAACTGCACCCAGTTTTAGATGTGTAAGCCCTAGTCCCAGTTAACGTGTAAAACTGTTCACTATTTCTCAAGACAGGTCAATGATAACATCATTAATGAAACTGAGATTTTATTACACCACTACCAAACTATTTATTTAAAAAATCAACCACACAACTATTTAATTGCCGTATATAGATAAATTATTTCCGTTTTCAATCTTCTAATTAAAACTCAATGCATTTTTAAGTAAAATATTTGCTATGAGCAATTATATCTAAAGAGTTAGTTAAAGAATTCCCAAGACCATAGAATAAATAATTTCACGCGGATAGCAGTGTACATTTTTTGTAAATACGTATATATACGTTCGTGGCAATTAACGCTTTGGCTGAGCGAGAAGTTTGTATACCGTTGGCAATTAAAACGTTAATGCCATTTTGGAATTTTAGCGTCAAAGTATAGTATTATTGAACTAAATACATAGTTATAGTAAGGAAGGGGGATGCCATCAAAATTATGATTCAATATTGGGTTGATAACATTGAAATTTTGAGAAGCATTGAGTTACAGTATTATTTTCTATGCATAAGTTTGTTCTCTATCACTTTGTACCAGTAGGCACGGAAGCAAGAGTGGAGCCTCGTCAACTGTTTGCAAACTCCTGACCAAATTGGGCTAATAGCGGTAGTCTAGTTTATCGTTGATTTTAAGAAATATTCTTTAACTCTCTACATGTTTCTTACATCTACATAGTATTACTACATTTTAAAAGGAAAATGTAATTTTTTTTGTAAAAGAGTTTTATTTTAAAATATAGAATTAGAATCATGAAAATATGAACATAAAAATATAAATGAAAGCATAATTAGAAACAGCACGGGTAGTACAGTTAAAAAGTCGGAAAAAATGCATACCCTCGAAAATCGCGAGTTAGGCAAATTTTGCAACATCTACGCGAGATATGCAGCGAGAGTTGTTAATTTAAATTTAGTTATAATTTGAATAAACAAAGTAATATATATATAAAGCTGTGGTGAATTTTATGTTTAAAGTCTATTTTCTCAGAACGTCATTTTTTCTCATTACGCGCAAGATATTTTCAAAACCGTTTCTTGGAAGTTGATAAAATTTTTACTGGAGATTCTGATCATATTTGTACTCAAAATGACGAACAAGTTTGAATTTTAATGAAAAAATTTAAAATTATTAATAAAACATAGCAAATTCTTTTTTTAAATTTAAAAGTTAAATTTTAAACCTTTTTAATTTACTAAAAAATTTAAAACAGTGTTTCATGCTTCGTCATTTTAAAGATAAAGCAATTACCAACACTGATCAAAAATATCATAAAAAAATATTGGAAACTTTTTTTATAAAGCTGCGCGCAATGCACATCACTTGCGAAAAGAAAACCAAAAGTTACTTTTGTAATTAGCCAATTAAAAATTTATCTTAATTAAAAATGTGTTTATGGGATATGTTTTAAGTAAAGTAATGTATATTTGTTTTTCCTCAAAAACTTACTTTCTAGGAAACAGTAGTAAAACAAATTATAGAGCTTTAAAGTTGTATTACATTTTTAACCATTTTTGACTTTTTAATAGGTATGTGACCCCTTAAAGTCATACAAAATGTGTAAAAGTAATTTTAAAAAATACATCGATTGATATTTTTTCACACAATGACATAACAGAATAATTCCTAGTAACGAACTTAATTTAGAACCACATTCAAGAGACTTAACGGATACATGAGCAAGATAAATATATATAAAAAAAATATTTTACATAGCTCAGTAAATGTGCATTTAGGAGCCGCTATCAGAACTTATAGAGAAGCAGATTTAAATCCTGCAGTCACTAAAACTTGGCCGTGAAGAAGGGTTGATATCAAAGCCTACAGCTTTCACGATGGATTGGAGTAAAACTATGGAGAGTTGCTCCAGTCCAGGTGTCATCCTCCATACTTGATCAAGCTTCTAAATTAAGAGACCACCACTAACGACTTATTCGCATAACTTCAAAGCGAGGCAATATTAAACAACCCATCTACCGCAAGTGTCTTTCTTAAGGTATGATAAGCTGTTAAAATTTCATAAGATGAATTTTAGAAAATTTCTGTTAACGTAATATTAGATATACAGTCAACGAAAGTGCTGTAAGCTTGGTTTACTCTCACATTTTATATTTAACGCTAACTGTCATTGATAAACTTAAAAGTATCAAATCTAGTGCAGTCAATGATTTTTTTTTCTTTCTATTTCTGTCAAAGAAGAAGAAAAGAATTGTGTTTCTGAGATCCAATACAGCTTTTGTAAATAGTGACGCCATTAAGCCGTTATAGGGGCTCTATTTACTTTTACAAGGACACTGGGACAATCTTCAAGTACCTCACTACTGATTGGAAAGAAGGATCAAACGAGGAAGTTCGCTTTTTTCGTTTTATTAGCTATAGAGAGGCTTCCTACTCTGAAGTGATACTGTAACATTTATTTTTATTTCCTTTTTTATTTTGTATACATTTTTATTTGGGTTATTCAGGTCGTACTTTAAAAGTAAGAAGAAAGATACCTGCACTTTTGCTATCGAACTATTGCTTAAAAGAAATTTTATAAGTTCTAAAATACAGGAGAAGAAAGATTTACTTTCTTTGAATATTATGAACTTAATGAACTTAAGCAAACTCCTAAAATTATTTCACTTTGAAACGGTATTAACCTCTTCAAGGCTAATTTTATTTCTGGATTATTTATCAAACAATGCCAGTTTTTTTAATGCTTATTTTCAATTATACATATTTTTTTTTTAACATGATAGTCCTATTCGCATACAATATTTCCTAATAATAAATATAAAAAAGGAATTTAAATAAATGATTAATTTACTTGTAAAGTTGGCTTTCTGCACGACAGAAATCATAAGACTTTTTAAACAACTCAATTGTTTCCAAATAAATGTAATACAAATCTTATAAAAATAAAGATTTGTAATATAAATCTTGTTTTAGACAAATTTTATTTACATCTTTTGCATTTTTATAAATGGTTATGAAATTATTAATCAAAATTTGATCGTGTAGGGTAAATTTGAAAGCATGGTACTGCACATGACCCAGCATCGAAATGTGGACTGTAGAATATTGCTCCTCTTCTAATCTTCTTCTCTTTACTGTCTCTCTTTAAGCAACAAATAATGTAATGTTGTATAAGGTTAATTTTCTTCTCTGTTGGGGGTAATGTAGCCTACAAAGTGTCTTTCAGATAAGCGTAAAAAAAGACAGGGGGGGGGGCTCAGCTGAAGGACGGCCTCTTTTTTTTACAGAACATTTTAACGAGTGGTACTTTTCACTGATTCGAAACCATAAAAAGCAGATCTGAAATATTACGGGAAAGACCGATTGTACAGTGTAAATTTTGGCAGTGCCCGATATACACACGGGATGAGCCAAAATGGTACGTTTCGCCGCCCCTTACTCAGCTCAGGAAAAGCTTGAAAGGGGTTAAATTATTTCATCCATACCGTTCTTTCTGTTATCTATCTATAGTATTTTAATTTGATCAGGATATGTGTAAGAAAGGATAATGATATCAAATGGGTTAGCATATTTTTTCTGGAAGTTTTTTGAATATTAATTCATATTTAGAATAAAAATAATAGTTGATGGACTAGCAGTTATTATGCAAAATTATTATAATTTTCATTTCGTAAATATTTATTGCGTTTTCGTTAAGGTATCAAGACTCTTTGCGAAAGCTTATTTTTTAGAAAAATGGAGATATGCAGACTTTTTTGTGGTTTTTGATTCATTTAGTACATTTTAATAAAAATTTACTAAAATTAAGAAGAAAAAAGAAAATTACTATTACTAAAATGAGAAAAAATTAGTAAAAATTTACAAAAAATTACATAAACGGGGCCCATTCTGTACAAAAAGTTTATGAACAAGTTTTCAATTTTGATGTGTTACTTTGCTATACATTTTTGAAAAAACCTTCATGAATAAGAGATATTTTAATTTTTACAAGAATTGGAGCACTTTTCATCTTAGTTATTATACGATTTTTTTTAAATAAATAATGAATGTATTCATTTAAAGGACTGTCAATTTAATAATAAAACTGTCATTGATAAATCTGAAGGTTAAAGTACTTCTACTATTATACAGAAAAAACACACAAAAATTCAGTTAATTATTTTCAAAACTTTCTGAGCCATAGCTGTCCCCTTTTGAACATTTTCAAAAAAATACATTTTGAGTAAAACACACTTTAAAGTATGACATATTACTTAATTTAGTGGCATCTGTTTTTACTGAAATACTTGTAGTTTTATTTCTGGGAAACTAAAAATAATAAACTTTGTATTTTTATAATGCTAATACGATGACCTATAAAACAAAATCATAAAAAGTTAGTAACTCTATGGAAAATTTCATAATTTAAATGCAGTCGGATACCTTAACGAGGCGAATCTCTTCAATTAATTCTGATGTAACCCCTTTATAGTCATATTTCATGCCAGGTAGACCAATATCTAGTAGTGTAAGGTGGATAACCAGTGAATATTATGTTTAGTTGGCATGCGTATAAATCTAGATTCTACCAATGACTATCTTCCCGTCTAAATGAAGATGATGTAAATGTGTACTTCTAACGAATATAGAAGTTTCTTCGATGCGCAACGTGGGAAGTGAAAAAAGGATGAATCTCAGAAATCATCATCGCCATTTCACTGTTGTCATAAACTGCGAAAAGCTTTTTACTTAAACCTACTAAGTAGGGATAGAGATATAATAATTCAGAAATCTTGCTGATGATCGAATATATTATTAACTTAAATTAATTATTATTAACTTAATTATTTTATTCTTGCTTTTCTAAATGCTGAGCTAAATGTTTGTAACTTGGGATAATGAAGGCTACAGTGATATCGAAGAAATTAAATAAAATGCTTTGTAGCACATTTTTTCGTCTGAATATATTATTCTATTAGAAAATGTGTGCAATGAAACACAGAAGCAATTAGGATTTTAAATAACTGCACTGCTTCGAAAAAAAAATACCATCACACACATTTCTTCATTAGTAATAGATTAAATGATTTTACTTTCTTTATTTCTTTGTAGCAGATGGATATTATGATTCAGAATGACTTTTTCTCACATAAAAATTGTAACCAGATTTTAAGAATGTCCACTTGTTGAGTTAAATAAATCCTTGAATTTTAAATGGCCAAATAAAAAAAAATCTGGATATTTTATTTATTTATTTATTTTAGGCTGAACTAAATATGATTAAATGTTACATGCATGACAACCATCGGAAGAATGACTGTACCATTGCCTAGCAGACGGACACTATCAACTGATAATAACATTTTTAAACATGCTATTCAATTAAACTAAACTAAACGGGAAAGTCAAATCGGCAAATCACTTCATATCATATCTAAGTTAGCGTGATGAAATCATTTGGCAATGTTTGCAGAAATGGGGGAAATCATATCAGTGTAAAGTGCTGCAGAACTGATAACCAGGTACACAGAAAACGAGAGAAATGAGGACAGAGAGATCATCCGATCGGCACTCACAGAATCTGTTGTGTCTTCACTTGTGATACAACGTGTAACAGGACAAAAGTAATTACAATGGACTTCCATAAATTATTGATTAGACGTGACTATCGTGAATGCGGTTGTGCCGACATTTTAAATTATCTGGATGAATTTCATCTGGAATCTCACAAGCTTGAGAGTAATTGCTTTTTGGGATGAGTACTTTGAAAAGACCACAATGAACTCAGATATGTGACTAGAGGCTCCCAGAACTGGGGTGTAATACTTAACTGGCTTTCGTTCATCCCACAGCATGATAACTAAAAGTAATGGAATAGGATATCATTTGATCTGACAGCCACGTTCTTCAAGTTAAAAGCTGTGACAGCATTACCGAATGATTGTATGTCAATAAGATTCCTCGTTTTGTACTGCTGCTATATTAATTTCTAGGCACTTCACTTCATTTTAACAAAATAAAGCACACTCCTTGCTAAAAAGGTTATAATACTCTTAGCTTTGGGTACATACTTTTCTAATACTTGAATCGCCAGCACGGCATCCATATATCTTGCCAATAGGGCCATTCGGCTTCTGATGGACAGGCATATCAGATCATCACTGAATACTGATACTAAAATATTTAATTAAATTATATATGTCTGCCAACCTTAATAGAAGATGTTCAACTGTTTGAAGACCCGCCGTATAGAGGATGACTCACAGTAAATCTGTCGAAACTAAAATTCCTCCAGTTGGCGTGGTGCGAAAATCTAGAACTCTGCTAGCTCAGATGTAGTCTTTTTCACTTAAATATAGTCCAAAATTGCGAGGTCCATCCCCAACAGCAATTATGTTACTTCAAAGTGAAATGAAAATTGAAATCAAGTCAAATCATAGAAATATATCATCCAGCTATAGAAGTTAATGCCCTGTTAGATGGCACTTTGACTCGGGACTAGATGTTGCGTTGTGCGGTTTGGACTTTTTTTGTTGTTGCTGTAGTTGTATTTTTAAAATGAACCATCTTATCCATATGGTAATCTTGACTTTCTTTTATACTTATGTACATCATATCTGCTAAGTTTATGTTCCATCCGATTCATTCTTTTTTTGGTGCACTACTTATATGTTTTAGAGGGCATATAAGAATGAAAGAAAGATGAAAAACCTGATAGAAACAATTAACTAAATGTACATACTATATTACCCTATGCAAATTAGTATACTTACAAGAAGTAAAAGGATCTTTAAAGGTAAATTTGTTAATTGCCTATCTTGGATGTATATCAAATATGAAAGCAAAAGAACATTAGCAGAAAAATTAAAGTGGTAACTGAGAAAATGGATTCAGTATGGGAAAAACATCTGTTCTATATCTTCTGTTTTTCATATATATTAACCCGTTCAGGACAAAGCTATTTTTCGTGTTAAACTTAATTCTATTTCAAAATTTATATAAAATCTTTACTGTACTAGAATACGTTGAAATTTATTGTTTATAATTGTTACAAAGTCCATTCGTTTCAAATGTAGGTCACAATGGTTTGATTACATGCCTCAGAACGGGTCCAGAACAGGATAAATACTCACACATCTCACAAGCATAAGACACAAATTAGGGCAAAGGTATAAATAAACTAAATTGGTGTAATTTGTTCATTTTTGATGTGATTATTCACAAATAAAATATGTTATGAGAATAATTTGTATGACTTTATTGAGTAATAATATTTATCTTAGCATCATAGGGATCATATGCAATAAAATAACGGAATTTAATTTATTTTCAATCTCAAATATTTGTAGAATATGATTCTATTTTTGATATTTACATTAAGCTTTTTTTTGTAAAATAAATCAATTTTTACTTTTATTAACTTAAAATGATTTGGGCATATACAAGAGTTATACAATTTTGGATTTAGAAAATGTCAGTTATCACTTTCTTAAAGAACTTCTTTTTTAATTTGCATTTACACTTCTCAAATTGAATGTAACATATTATCCATATCCCATATACGGACATGCAATACTTTTTATACTATCTTGGTAACTAGAAATGGTAACTATTTGTAATCAGTAGAAGAGGAAAGAGGGCAGTCAAAAGATTCAACGCTTTTTGTTGATGTTGTGTAAACATTCTTACTCTACTGCCATTCCGGCGTTTGAGCCTGATTACTAATTATTAGCTTTTACAAGCTACTATTTCTTATTGATCTAGTTTGTAGCAAATCGTAATATTGCAAAGGGGCTCAGAAGCCCCACTGCAATTGTACAAGAAAAAGGAATCTATTATATGGTCTTACAATGAATCCATACCAATGAGCAATATCTAATATTCTATAATCATTAGACATCGACTACATTTTCTTTATTTCACTCAAACATACGATGGTGGGTTTCATACTAATAACTTAAATTTTTGCAAATTAAGGAAAGAATAAAAAGTAAATTCACCATATTTATAAGAATTGCTTAATTATCGTAACTAGAAAATGAACGTCAATCCTTTTTTCTAAAGTTCGTATTATTTGCTTCAAATTTCTTCATTTCTATATGCCAATCACATTACACTTGGTTTTTCCAAACAACACAACAAATTTATTATTTATTCAAATGTGATTATTGGGTTATTCAAACTAACTAGAAAAAAGTTAATATAAAAAGGAAACACCGCATAATTATTTTCTGAAGGAGATCTTAGAAAAATGCATCAAAACACAAAAAGAAAAATATATATTTTTTTTTTTTGGATTTTATAGTATATACTCTTATACTTACAAAATAGTTAATATGTATGAGAGAAATCATGATTATCTTGATCCTGAAGGTACTCATTTTGAGAGATATATTTTCTCGTCAAACATATGAGGTGATTATTGATCAGATATTAAATGTACCCCATTTAAGGCGTTTCAGTAGCCCCATACTGACAATGTTAAATTGAGTATTTTTATGCCCCTTTTTCTAAGAAACTATTAAATGTAAAGACTGAAACATTTTGTATCAATGTTAAATAGACTTTTATATTTATGCTAAAGTGATATCTTTCATATATATATATATATTGTATAGCTTATTTAAAACTAATTTATACTGAGCATCACAATGAATTTTTGAAAGGTCATTTTTTGTTACAATTGCTTTCTCAGCTAATTGTTTTAAGAATATTTCAAAAATGTCACTTCCCTCCATACAATTGGATATGAGGAACACAAAGTGCATGCATAAAGTAAATTTATACACAATTTTTAAAATATAAATTTCAGAAATCAGTAATTTTTCTACAAAATCTTACCTCGTTTAAAAAATAAAAAGGAAATCGTGCACTATTCGTTATTATCAAACGTAATGAGAGTTGATATATCTTTGATTCCCTTCAATTTCCTTTGACCTTTCAGATGTTACGGAATATATTTTACTATTATTTTAATGAAAAATCGGGGTTTTAGATATACAATATTTTACTACTTATCGGATGTCCAGTATCTACGTTGGTTGCAATAAGTGAACCATTCAGGGACATGTAAAGTCGTTCCTACCCCGTCTCGTCTACAAGCAATTGCAATACGTTTATTCTAATCATTTTCACCAATAGATTCCCATGAATTTCGAACAAAGTCCTCACAAACAAGTAATGTAGTACTTAAAAGCATAAACATCTTCTTAGCGTAAGGAACACAATTCGAAGGAATTTGAGGAAGAATCACTACGCCAGGATACACATTCACCCAGATTCTAAATTTTAAATCTCTAAAATCACTGAATTATAAAATATACAAATTTCGCTCCAAAAGTACGTAAGCAAACAAACTTGCAGTTATTATACAGAAAACCTGCAGTTAATTGTGTATGATTGAATAAATAAATTAGAAACCTTGCAACGGCTTCTTAGGGTTAAAAGATCAATGTTTACACTTTGATCTATCAAAAGGGCCGTGGTACTGACATACATCTAATTCACAAAATGGCAAATAATTAAAATCATTGGAAAGAACTCGGTTTGGAGATTTTAGAAATATCAAAATCTCAAAATCGATGTTTTGAAGATGTTTAGCCTCTCTTTTTAAAACTGCTTATATCAGGTGCCAATAAATCCGTACTAGCTCTTTTTAAAATTTTATTGATAAAATGAATTTGATGTAGAATGAATTTACATAATTTAGTTTATTACATAATGAATAATTATGTAATAAAACACTTTGAGCAATAGTGGTTAAATTTTTTTTGTAATCCTAAATTTGTTAACAAAGCAGTTAGTATATTTTTTTCATATATATTCATTTAATTCCTCCTTAGCAAGTCATGCATGTATGTACATTCCTGTAGATGCTTTTTGTGGATCATGTTTCAACATTTTAACTTTTTTCAAATGGGTTTTGACTATCCGGTTTCTGAGTACTGTTTCTACACATCATCCATTTGTTAACAAATACATAAATGAGTGATCTTGAAACTGTGTTCCATTGAAACCTGGGGGTATCACAAATCACAATAAAAAACAAGTAAGAAAATTATAAGGGGGCCTGCAAAAGGGCCCACTGACCTACCGTTTCAATTCAAATGACCTCAATTTCCAATCAAACTTAGTTTTGCTGTTACTATTAACAAAGTGCAAAGGCGAACATTGAGGTAGCAGAGATGCTTTTGAAAAAGTTTTGCTTTTTCTATGGCCTGTTCACGTGTGACCAATGACCAAAATGTTCACATATTTGCTTCTGACAGAAGAAGATCTAATAAAGTATACAGCAGCATTCTAGAATAATATTCTGTTTTGTCCTAAAGAGGAATTATTTATTAAACGTAGATATTTTCAACTTTTTAAAATAATATTTTTTTAAGTTGTTGAACTTTGTTATTAATTATTACAATAAAGTAAGTTTTTAAACTAAACTCAGTTTTATGTTTTTTTGAAAATTTTAATGGTCCTAGTCAAGCAATAGGAAAATTATCATAATATTTTATTTGCTTTCTAATGATAATGATTATGACTTTGACAGAGTTATTTATGGACATCAACGCGAGTATATCCACGGGTAAATGCTAGTGTTAAATATTTTTAGGATTGATAACAGCATGATAAAACTTTCTAAGGAACTAGATCTTTCGAAATTAAAATAATGAAGTCTGAAATGAACTATTTCCCCGACAAAGTCACTGATACCTGTACACAGTACGTTTCAAAAAGATAGAATAGATTTACATAAATTTTAATCTAAAATTTTGTTCCAGATATACAACTTTCACAGAAAAAACTCTTTCCTTCTATTTAAATCATTTTAACATATAACACTAGATATTAATCCTAATAAATACTAAACATAATTCGAATAAAAAGAACAAAAAACAGATTTCAGTAATAAAAATAAAAATACTAATTACAATAATAAAAGCATTGCATATTTCACAGTTCACAAATTTCTGTCTTTTACATTCCTCAAAAAATGTATTTCCGCAATATTTTTAGCAAATTTAAATACACTTCTGGCCACCGTAAATGCAACATCATGAAAGACAAGAGATACCACAACAAAATTTATTTTGTAGATAACATGTTGACCAAGTATCAAATGATTAAATTTATAGACTTCTGTGAAGTGTGATTCCTGCCAGAGTAACCGCCATTGTTAAAGATCACCGCTGCCACACGCCTCTGCATTCATTCAAAGAGACTTTGAATGTGTTCTTGGGGTACAGCAGACCAAGCAGTTTCCACACGTTGCCATAGTAGATCTGGTGTGGCAGCTGGGGGTGTAATCTGGGTCAATCGTTGAGCAACCATGGACCACATGTTTTCTATCGGCGAAAGACCCGGAGAGCGAGCCGGCCAGGGAAGCAATTCAATTTTGTGAGTGACAAAGAACCTTTGGATAATGCGTACCATGTGTGGTCGAGCATTATCCTGTTGAAATATGTCTGTGGCCAAGCCCTGAAGGCAAGGAAGGACAACTGGCTCCAATACCTCGGAGATGTAGCGCTGGCTGTTTAAAGTAGCGGCAATGCGTACTAGAGGAGTGCGAGATTGATATCCAATACCTCCCCATACCATAATACCCGGTGCTGGACCAGTGTGGTGGTGCATAACACAGCTGTCCAGCATCCTCTCTCCACGGTGTCTCCAAACACGAATCCAACCATCGGGGTGTTGCAGACAGATGAGTGACTGGTTACTAAAGAGAACTTCATTCCATTCTGCCGCCTACATCCTTCTTTCATCGCACCATTGGCGGTGGAGACGTCTGTGGTTCTGCGTCAGAGGTAGACCAAGCAATGGACGTCTTGCGGACAGACCACTCTACTGTAAACGGCGTCGAATGGTACGCGCAGACACTGAATGATGCGTTACAGACTCAATGTGCTGTGCTATGGTTCGTTATGTGACTGAGCTATCCGTCACTGCCATGCGCACACTTTGCCTGTCCTCACGTGAAGTGGTGCACTGAGGTGGATATGATTGACCACGTCGATCCGTGTCATACCCTCCTGCATCCAACGGTCACATATCCGCATTACAGTTGTTTGGTTTCGTCCAACACGACTACCGATTTCCCTGAAAGATAATCCACAATCTGGGTAGGCCACTACCCTTCCTCTGTCGAACTCGGATACTTGATCAAAAGCTGATCGCTGTTTTCTACGAGACATAACTGATCGTTTTTTTTAAAAAAAAACCACAAGAAAAACACAATTGCTGAACTTGAAATCGTCGAAATCTCCAAGCGCTAAATAGCGCTTTGAGGTGGTGCCACGGCGTGCATGATGTGTGTCTACGCTGAAATTCGAATCATTTGCATATCCTACCTCCACTAATATCTGCTGTAAATTTCATTTTATTTGCGTGCTTCCTTAAGGATGTTGCATTTACTGTGGCCAGCAGTGTATTAATATACGCAATCTAATTTTAAAATATATTTATAATGATCATTATACTAAATTTATCTCTCTGTAGATTAAAAATGAAGAAACGTTGAAAAAACTCACCTGTAACTTAGTTCACAAAATTTAAATATTCATAAAATTTTTGAAGAAATTCATTTTTGATACTGAAAACAGAAATTACTTCGTAAACAGTTTATAAAAATATATGTATAATAACAAAATAATATCGCTAAAGTTATTTCTTGATGTATAAAAAAGAGAGAGAGAAATCTAAAAACACATATGTTTTATATTGACTTAACAGGATAATTCAGAAAAGAAAAATCAAACTCTATTTTAAAAACATCAAACAAATGAATAACAATATTTTTATTACTGGTGAATAGCAATGAATGTTGCACAATGTCTCGTTTCGGAAGTGGAAGCTCTGTGTATAAATTCTCCGAGAATTAAATTCTTAGAAAATTTTAAAGAGAAAATAAATTTCAGAACATAATTCAAATAAAAATTAAATCCCGAGTTATTTTAATTCTGTGATTTGGAAAAACACCGGGATCTCGGAGCTGCAAAACCTTTTATAAATAATTAAATTTCAGGAGATTTAAATGATAACATATGTTAATAATTTCTAATTATAAAATAATGTATGGGTGTTGAAAATTACGTAATGCTTTAAATAAGAAATTGTTCGAATAAAATGCACTAATTTTAATATCAAGCTATTTTATAAACGTTGAAAATACAAAATTTTCCATGGCCTTTTTTTCCTTGTTTTCCTTGCAAGTTTTTTTTCTATGGGTAATATATATAAAATAAATATATATTACTTCTGAAAAATTGAGAATAATTACTTTTTTAATATAAAGTGCTTATGAATTTAAAACAAGTTTTCTGTAGTTTATGAAATACACTGAGAGATGAACTTCTATGAAGTGAATTTTTCATTTAACGAACCTATTTCCAGGATTTAGCGACTTAGCTAAATATAGGTCGGACTGTATACACCAGTTGCACTTAAGGACTTAATAAAACCTTAAGTGCACATAATACGTCTTATATAGTCCTTATGCTGAATGAGTAAATGTTGATAAAAATAAATAAAGCTCTTTTGCTTTGCATTTCGGCGTTCTTTTTAAGTTAAACTACCCATCTGGATTTAAAAATCATAAAAGAAGCAAATAGTTTAAAACTCTTTCATGACAATTTTTATTTTAAATTCATATCATAAATCCTTAGCAACAAAATACAATATAACATGGTATGTAGTTTTTAGGGCCATTAGATGAATAATTAAAAGCAAAATTAAAAAAGAATACAAAGCAAAAAAATATTTTATTATCCAACTCTTTGATTCGAAACATATTTAACCAATTACTAACAATGCCTTTACACCAAATTCCTCATTGTATTTCCTTCCAGCTTTTCAGGATATAAACTTTGGAATGAAAAAATACACAGAATAATATAATACGATAAAAACCAGAAAACCAGCAAATTCGAAAGAAGTAAGCTTTTCCAATGTCAATAACAATAACATCACAGAAAACTTAGTTTATTTCTCTAATTTTTCTTTTTCTGTGGGAGCGAAGTAACTGAAGACCGTTCCAATTTTAACGCCTCTGTAAATTAAATGGATCTTCTATGACGCCTTAATGGTGCTAGTATTACCAGCGCTGTGTCGGGATTTTTTCTTCATTTAGTACAAGAATAAAGGATCGCTTAGAAAAAGGATTTCGGGACATTTATACTCATCTGTAGTCTTTTAGTAAGCATTTGAAATAGAAGAATTTTATTTTTATATTAATAATAATTTATGTTGAAAGTTATTTTCAACACACACTTGCTATTACATATGTGTAAGTTATATATATATATATATATATATATATATATATATATATATATATATATATACATATATATGTACATTAATTTTATTTCGTAAGAGGTTTTATACCAAACACCTTTCGCTGTAGTTGTGATTTTTTGTTAACTTATAATGACTAAGAGCTAACAAACAAAACTGTTTATTCTAAGAGTAACAAAGAAGAACGTAGACTACACAATTAAACAAATAACATTTAAACGTGCCACGGTGTAAAGTAGATAATGTTCGTGTTTTGTTAGTATTTTTTTTTTGTCTTCGTCGCTCTCCTTTCTCTCTATCTCTTCGTTTGTTCTGCCTCTCATCGTATCCGTGGCCGTTTTTCTTGGAGGGGGGCATCCATACGCACCCCTCTATAGCGCTCTCAATCACGTTTCATAACGCAGCAAGTTCTGCAATCGCACGAGGGATTTATACATATATATATATATATATATATATATATATATATATATATAGCAGTAAATAATTCAAAAGAAGACCAATAAATCCCAAGCATCCTAAGATCATATATATATATATGTATATATATATATATATATATATATATATGAGTTCGAGCCCAGTAACACTAAGGACTCGCCTTGTAGGGGGAACGACAAACTTTAAATTCGTCGAGAGCTCAAACGTGTTCCCGTTGGTTTGATGGGGTAGTTAACCCGCAGTCACTCGCACCTGTTTTTGCTACCGTCGTAACTCACGGGGTGTAGAGAACACCCCAGACTCTTAACACGTGTACTTAGTTATGAAAAAAAGTAAGTCAATTGTTATACATATTTATAAAGTACATGATGTTTTTTGTATTACGCAAATGGAATTATAAAATTTATTACATATAAAGAAGGCTAACATTAATTGACCCTACTAAATTTTCATTTAAAAACAATAATTTTATATTTATTTCATAAACCGCAAATAAAACGTATATACCAGTAATAAACGTACTTTGTTATTAATGTCATGGATAGTAAAAAGTAGAAAATAAAAATTTTAATAATTTTCCAAACATTCAGAGCACGTATGCATATGGTTTATATAATTAAGCACAAGTTTTTCTTACATTGAAGGTAAAATGAATTGGTTTTTACATCTTTTACCTGTGCACAAACAGTGCAAAACCCCCTTTTTGTGAATTAATGCTTTTTTTACTATCTTATGTGTCAATAAAGCTTCTTTTGAGTTGTTTGTCAATTATTTGTTTCCGTCAATTTAATTATTGTTTTTTGCTCATAAGTTTCTTCCAAGTCCTGCGCCGTATCCATGGCATGAACAGATTGCTCAATATGGTGCTCTTCTTTTGAAATTACACAGTCTTCGAAATCACTTAGTTCATCCTCAGAATCTGTCGATACACTATATAATAGACGACAGAGTCGCTGTTGCTCTCTCTCCCGTGGAATGTTTGCCACAATATCTGAAAAGTGTTTTAAAAAATTTTAACAAAACATTTTATTTTGCAATTATTTTTAAGTTTTATATTATTTTATTCATAAATTATTGAAATTTTAATAAAATATGCATGTATATTAGTATACACTGGTGTCAAAAAGTTAAGCATAATTGATAATTATGTGAACAAAGAAGGAACTGTAAATCAGTATGGCGGGAAACATGATATGTGAATGTATAATGATTCTAAAATAACGAAGCAAATCAAAAGAATGAAAATAATTAATTTTTTTATCCAAAGGACAGTTTGAAAGAAAACTGAGCATAGCAAGGATTCCCACTTTAAAGGAAAAATGAAAGAAAACATTAAAAAAAATACTAATGCTGCAGTTTAATAAGGCGTGTGGTCACCTCTGACTGCCAGGCACGCTGCACAGAGATTTATCATACTTGCTATGAGATGATGAATGAGTTGCGGGCTCAAACGGTTCCAAGCTTCTTGGTAAGCTAGCTCTCTTCAGTTCTGTAACGGAGCTTGGGGGATGCGAAAAGGCTGCAATATGTCTCCTGAGCATATCCCATACATGCTCGATAGGATTTAAATCAGGGGAGTTTGCAGGACACGACACGCTCTGGATGTTTTCCGTTTCAAGGAAGTCATCAATCAGCACCGCTCGGTGACATAGCGCATTATCATCCATGAATATGAAGTCAGGACCGACATCACCTCGAAACAAGCGAACATAAGGCTCAAGAACTTCGTCTCTGTATCTTTGAGCAGTCAAAGACCCCGTGTCAAGGAAATGGAGGTCTGTGCGGCCGTCCATCATGAATCCTTTCCATAGCATTACTCCCCTTGATGGAAAGTGATGTTTTTCCGTTATGTTTCTTGGTACAAAAGATGTTCCATGTTCTCTCCATATCGTTACCCGCCGAAAATCACTACTCAGACTAAACCGGGACTCGTCACTCAACATCGTATTGACCCACCCTCCCACACTCCAATGTTGATGTTTCAAACTCCAGTTCAAACGAGCGCGTTTATGCGCAGACGTGAGGGGAATGCAAACTGCTGGCCTTCTGGCATACAGATTAGCATAATCGAGTCTCCTGTAAACAGTTTGTCTCGAAATTCGTATTCCTGTGGCGACTGTGAGCCCTGATCCCAGTGTTCTGGCAGTACTTCATCTTTAACGTCGCCCACTTATTACCGGGTATCGGTCTTGGCGAGGGCTTGTGACTCTTGGTCGACCTAATACTGGTTGACGGGTAGCATCTCCAATACTTTGAAACCTCCACTACAGTCTTGAGGTCACAGACTGGTCCACATTCAGAATTCGAGACACTTCGGTATGTGATCGTAAGGATTCCAGCATTCCAACGATTCTTCCTTTCGTAAACATGTCCAATTGGAATCTTTTTGTCACCATTCATATTGTTTGATGGTTAACGACGTTCCTTCGCACAGCAGTTGCACGAAACTTGTCTGAACTGCCTATGCTACGTGAATCGGTTTCTCCGCGTTTCGACATGCGCCGGTGTTTCGCACAGGACGTAGTCGAGTGAAAAGTTTTGCATAAACCTAATGTTTCTTCTTCACTTAATAAATATCCGCAAGAAATTTGGAATAATTTTACGAATATTTACTCCATGTTTTTCACATTTTACGATTTATGCTTAACTTTTGGACACCATTGTATTTGAAAAAAAATATATAAATGAAAGAATGAAACGTACACTATTTTTCAGATGCTTCGACTTCGAAGATATAACTCAATTGCTCGCGGGAAGCTCTCAGCACCCCAAGTAATCTTTTGAAGGTGGTTACTTTCCAATCGTCCGAGCGAGAGTGATTGCACCAGACCTGAAGTTTAAATGACCTAAAGTGTGCAGATACAGAAAAAATCATGGTTCTGCGCAGTCTTTTTGGAATCCTAGGTAGCATTTCTTGTTGATGGGGTGTACAGAAACACCCAGCGCGAGTGATTGCGGTTTAGGAGAAGTGGTTCCAGCTCAGGTGTCGTCCTCATCACTTGACCATGGTTAAATATTGCGAGGTTTATCTCCCAAATCTCCCGTGTAGCTTAACATTGCAACGTTAATATTCAGTCACATATTCATGTATGTATATACATATATACGAACTGCAGAATATAGGTAATAATTTAAATATTAAAACGATTAATCAGTTAACATACTGATCAGCAGTTTGCAGTTTAATCCGTACCATCAAGCCTTAAATTTAGTTTAAGTATGCTTTGAAAGCTTGAACGCAAGACAAAGTTTCCAAAAATAATTTTAAAGTCTTAACGCTTTACTAAAAACTACTTATTAAATCTTTTTTTAATAGATAGCCCCATATTTATTTCCAGGTATAGTTAGCTTCAAATACAAGTAAACAAATAAATAAACAGTTTGTTCTACAGAATAAGTTTTAAAATTTACAAGACAGTTCTGAATTAATTGTAATATATAACAAATGCTTGATAATAGATACTGAAAGTCTACTTTTCTTCTGCAGACCAAACGTTTCCCACAGCTGGAAAAACTTTCTCAAATGGATCACATTTCTCAGGGAAAGGCATCGTAAACTAAATTATTTTAGAAATATTTCAACTTGAAATGTCAGTCTTTTGGAACAATTTAAATGTCTATCTCCACTTTTGTTAAATATTATCTGGTACTTTATCAGAACTTGTAACCATAGCATATATTTTGGTTTTATGTAATCTGTTTCAATAAAGCACATTCCTCAAGTAAGTCATCAATACTTATGGGCCATTTATAATTTTGTTTACAATTGGGGGCACTTTCTTCAAAATCAATGTAATAATTTGTAATTTGTACACTAATTCACTCATTCATGTTAACTTTATCATAATTGGTTTTCTACAATTCTAAGCATTGGATACTAGAATTACAAATTTGTGTGTCTATGCTTGACACAAATGTTTTTGTTACTTAATACAATCATTTTCTTTTGAAGTGCATAGCAATCTTTTACTGAAAGTAATATAATTAGGTGAGTCTTTCTTTTTCTGAAATCGTCAAATTAAATCAGAATACGGATGAAAATCGTCTATTTCCAATTCCAGGCCTAGAAAATAAATTATGCACAGCCATAAGAACGTCGAACTAAGCTTTTATACTCGATATTTTGAGTCTAAATCAAAAAAATAAAAAAAACTCTCATAATTTAAGGTATCTCAAAGTACAGGGCATTTTTGCAGCCCTGGACCTATCCTGGTTAGTATTAAAGGAACAAGATAAGATGGGTTAATCCAGAACATATGGAAAGCTTACTTAAATATAATATTTATGAAAGCAATTTTTCAAGTAGATTCTTCTCAACTAACATAGTTAAGTCGAAAAAAGATGAAGTTAGATTAATTTCCTAAACCTGGGTAGATGAGGGGCTGGTTGATCTTAAGTTCAAGCATTTAAGCAAGATTTATCAGCCATTAATTCGAGATCTCTAAATGATGATAAACATAAGATTGCATCAAAGTTTCATTGAATGAGTTCCACATTTGAAACATTACTGAAAGATACTGGAATTTAATAAAAGTTCTGAAATCGATACTACAATGGTGCGGGGTTTTGGTCATTTTGAATATACATAGAAATCCAACATTCGTCGGAACCCCGTTAAAAGATTGCCAATTCTATTTTAATTGTTTTTTTCGCGACCGAGGACATATAATATAAATAATGCAAAGATATGTGTTCTGTCTTTTAATTTTGATCTTTTGAAACGTAGTTTAGTCTATGTATATAACTTAATCTGGCAATAACGGATTCCTTTAATTCACACATGATCTAAATAGTTTCGATTTTTTTATTATTTTATTTTTTTGTATAAAACATTTCTAGAAATGATGGATTCAAAATTCTACCCTTTATATTTTACAGGACTTCACTCAGTATTATGCACAAAAAAGGGTGGGGTTGGCTATCCATAAAACGGATTAAACCCCACTTCTTAATAAGCTATCTTCACTCTGCAGTGCTTATAAATAATGCACCATCAAGTATTTCTTTTTTCTTATATTTCAATAATATTTTTTGTCTCGCATGTAGTGTATGGTAAATTTAAATACATATCTACCTGTATATATCAGTATTTATATATTTTTTAGGAATGGATTTGCACGTCTTCGTATCCTCCTTACATTTCCCCACTGACGAATACAACTTTGGCTGGCAGGGCAGTTCAAGAATAACGCAGGAACCATAGACCAATAGAACGACAGAGCGGGAAACAACAGGAAATGAGATGATTGAGTGTCAAAACAGAAACACGAAGAGACGATGCTGACGTAACAGAGATCTCCAACAATCCTATTTTAGTCCTCCTTTGTAAATAAATAATTCTCCTTTTAATAAATGTAAAAATAATTAATATTTCTATGTATTGTTTTCTCTCTCCAATCACACACACACACATAGATATATTTAATTTAATCTTAAATCTAAATGGTATGATTGAATTTACGCTTATCATAATTAGAAGCCACGTTATAGCTACTGTAATATTACCAAATCATGAAATTTTAGAAACTAAAATTTGCTTACATTCGCGTTTCGGCAAAATCCGCCTATTATAACTCTTCGTTCATTCAAAATACATCACCTTAATTGTTTATGATGTAACTCTCCTGGAAATTGTCCTTTTGGTTTTTAAAATACTACATAAGGCCTCTAAGAACTCTTAAATTACAATTTTTTAATTTTTTTGAAAAAAAAAAATATATGTTACAGCCTCAACATTTCTGAGCATGTTGATACTAAAATTTTGTTGATACTGTAAAAACTTCTGGTTTTTGAGAAATAACCAGTGAATATTAAACTAAAACCATATCTCTTTTGTATCTTCAACTTCATTTTTCTCAAAACAACAAATTTTAGATTGCGCGAAGGAATTCTCAAAAACTATTTATAATATCAATTTGAAATTTCATACAGGTGTTCAAAATAAGGCTCTTTATAACTTATACTAAAATTTTCAAAAAAAATTTAAAAGAATTTTTTTATTTGAATTTAAATTAATTTTTTTCTTAAACTTTTAAAATTTTTCGTTGTAATTGTATTTAAAAATATTTTTTTTCTCTAAATTTCTCAAAAGTTAGTATAACTTCGAAAATAAACAATTTTGTACTAAGTAAAATTAATTTTGTAAATTTTGATCAATTTTGTACTTCAGAATCCTGCGCGGTGTAAAATACGAATTTTCATTTTTTTTAAAAATTGTCAAATATTGATTTCTCTATAACTTTTTTAATTTTTTCTCAAATTCTCTGAAAATTTGAAAAATAATGTAAATATATAAGATTATCATGTGATAAAAATTTCAAATGATTGTTTTCCTTTATTACATTGGTTTGAAGAAAGATGTTTTTTTCGAATGCACAGATACATGTTAAGGGTCCTGAGACGCCTTTTACAGGTAACACAAAATTAATCTCCAGTTCTTGATTAATTAAAATAAATTTTGCATATTAGTAGTATGGCATATACTGACTAATTCAAAATTAATTAAACTGTAATGTTTTCTTTAAGTTGCCTAATTTTGTAAATTCTGTATTCATTATTGTAAAAAATAACTATCAAGCAAATTTTTTGATTGATTCTTCATTTTTAAACCACTTATTTAGTAATAAAATAAGTACATAAATTAAAAATTTAAATAGTTTCAAATATTTTTCTTAAAAAATGTATTGATATACATATATATAATTTATTTTCTCATCATATAATATACTTTAAGATTTATTATAAAGTTACATGAGTATTTATTAAAAAAAATGACATCAAATCTTTTTTTGGACACTTCTGAAATAATTCATAATTAAAAGACATTTGGTCCCCAAAATATACTTTAATCCAAATCAAAAATTTGTATTGGATAATAATGTTATGTTTCAAAAATTTTTAAATATATTTTGCAGTGAAAAAATAGTTATAATATTGTTCACTTCAGATATATTTCATAGGATTTTAATTGTTTTCTTAAGCAATCCTTATTAACATTTCATCAATTAAAAATATTGATAAATGAAGAAGTCATGTACATAATTTTATAATTATATTAAATATAGATTCTTACAGGTTTTAATTGGAAAGTGTTTAATTAATTCTGTAATATAATAATATATAAAAATTATTATGTCGATCAGAAAAACACATCTAGTTCTATATGTTCATATTTGTTCATATATCTTTTCTGTTGAGCTTTTAGAGCCCTAATATATTATTTGAATAATCACAACGCCATCAATTGTTTAACATAAAACATTTTATATTGTAACAATATTACAATACGATATGAAACTTTAAAATTAAAAGTGTTTGTTTACATTAACAAATATTGTATAATCGCAATGCTAAGTAAAACATATTCTTATAAATTTTTTTAATCGCTAACTTTTCCTTCAGATTTTCTCTGATCGTTTAAAGGGGAGTTAAAAAAAAAATACTTATGGATGCATAATATAAAGTTACAAAGCCAAATTTATCCCCCTCCACCCAGTGGAGAGACGTGCATGGCATTTTATCTCTTTGTTATCTGGATTTATCTGTTTAAAATTAAAAGATAAACTTACATGAATAATTTGAACAACGAAGAATCTAATAAACATAATATTGAATATTAAACGGAAAATAAATGGATTAATGTGCATATGACAAATAATTTTAAAAAATTTAATGTACCATGTTTTATAACCATTTTCTTACATTGTCTTCCATATCTGAGCTATGATCAAAATTTAAAGTCTGTAGCTTATCGGAAGTTAGTTTAGAATCAATTACAATATTCCAACCGGATAGACATACAAGAAAGCGAGTTAATAAAAACATAGTAATAAATTAAATCCTTATACATATATATATATATATATATATATATATATATATATATATATATTGCATTATCAAATTACATATCGGCTCTACTATTATTTCATTTGTCCTTCAGTTAAAAACAAATTATTCAACATTAAAATAAGAAATACGTATCTGTATTCTTTTAAAATGAGGATTCTCTTAAAAACATAGAAACTGGATGTATAAATATTATTAAAGATGTCATTCACATCATTCATTATGATTTTCTCGTTATGATATTTTTCCTATGCTATTAATAGTAACCATTACACTTTCAAAACAACATGTGTAAAAAATACTTTTCTGCAA